>BDUI01000852.1:186595-204570 GCA_002335545.1 Apodemus speciosus
AAAAAAAAAAATCTATCGAACACAAACAAGGCAATGCTAAGTGGAAATTTTATAGTGCTAAGTGCCTGTATAAAAAACAAACCAAAAAACAAACAGTGAATCCTAAAAAATCACAAGTTAACTTTAATGATGCAACTAAAGATATTGAAAAAACAAGAGCAAATATCACCCAAAACATCTGATCGATGGGAAGAGATAAGCAAAGCAAAGCTGAAGTTAATGAAATAAAAATGAAAGAATATGAATTATCAATGAAACAATGAGATAATTTTTTGAAAAGGTCATCAAGATTATGAAGCCCCCCCTCAAATTAACCAAAAGAAAGGGAGAAAAGGTCCAAATCAATAAAGTTAGGGAGTAAAGAGGAGACGTTTCAACAAATATTCAGGAAAATCAGAATCATAAGGGCATACTTTAAATATATATATTCTGGAAAATATAAAGGAAATGAATACATTTCTATATATAGCCTACTAGACTAAATGAAGATGATAAGTAATTCAAAAATACCCATGACATCAAACATGATAGAAGTAGTACTTAGAAGTCGTCCCCAAAATCTTATTGCCATAGAAATTCAGGGTAGAATTCTATCAGAACTTCAGAGAAGAATTAATGTTGGAACATGATCCAAGTGGAGCCAAGGGATTAGATGAATGTTCTAATAAGCCAAAATAAGAGTCACATGACCAGTTTCTTTAAAACACATAATTGTTTTGGAGATTGCTTTCATGCCCCTCCCAGGTCTAACAGATAGATGTACGTTTACTTCAGATTATTCATTACAACAGACTATTGTTATTTCTTTATAGACTTCCAAGTAAAAAAACATGATTTTGACATGACTAAAACATTCAGCTCATGTGCCATGTGTGGCTCACCCTTGTGATTGTACTCTTCACTTATGTGATATCTCTTAGGCCTCAAAAATACAAATTAACTGGTGCTCTGAATAAAATTGGCTATTATGCGATACTTCAGTCTACTTCATTGTAGGGTCGATTCTAAGTCCCACCAACAAGAACAGCAAAGCTCAAACTCTTCCATTAAATAGAAAAAGATAAAATTTCCCAATTTTTCTTATGAATCTAAATATATAAGTTAAGCAAAGACCAAACAAAAAAGTCAAACTTTTCACCAATATCTCTGATAAATCTAGATTCAAATTTCTCAATTAAATACTTGTACATTTGAATACATTAAAAATAGTATTTACTTGATAGATTTTTCTCAATTGAATAAATGCAGGGGTAGTATAATATACATAAAGTAATCAAAGACATGAGCTATATGATCATCTCATTAGATTCAGCAAACAGCTTTGACAAAACCAAACATTCCTTTCTGATAAAAGACCTAGACACCAAGCAAGACAGGGGATATATGTCACTTTATTAAGGAAAATAGCCAATATTGCTCTATTCTTTAAGACAGAACTCATATGTGGCAACATCGCTGGGACCAAAATCCTAGAACTGGTAAGGTCATAGGCTCTAGGGGAGAACGTACTACTATAATTCAACTAAGCAAATGTAATATTCAACTGACTCCCAATGGTTTATCCTGTATGTATAAATTAGTTCATCTCTCAACCCTTGTCAAAGACAATCTATTTATAATAGATGAGGATTAACACAGAGATCCACAACTAGCCGTGGTGTACAGAATAAGAGAATATAACTTGCACAAAAAAAAATGGAGCATGTAAACTGTAGAACATAAATGGAACAGATACTGTGACTTCTCCTCCCAAAGTTCATGAACCACTGCAGAAGATGGGGAAGAAAATGTATAAAAGCCAGAGGTACTGGTCAACTACAAGAATAGAATGATTCCCATACATGGCAGGACTGAATTCACATTGGTTATGACAGCAAGCACAAGACTCACAAGCCCAAGCCAGAGAAAATCCCAGCATAGAGATAGAAGGTAGACAATAAATCCCACTCCTATCTAAGGAGCTATTGTCAATTGATAGCTAGTAAGAGGGAAGATTATCTATTTTTTATTTTTAAATATTTTATTTAAATTTTAACTGAAGTATTAATTACAAAAGTTTCAGAAAAGTTGGTAACTCACACATAGATAGGACTTCTGTACTTGGCGTTCTGATTTATCAAAATGTTAAACAACAGGATTCCACATCAGAGTTTCTGTCTTTGAAGCTCATGTTATTATGTCAATAGTGTCAATTTCTATGTTAACCATCAATGTGTCACATATTTGCAATAGGGTTTTTTCCTGTATTTTTTATTTTATTCTGCTTTGCCTTTGAGATGGGGCTTTGCTATAACAGGTTTGCCTAGATTCATATGTCATAAATTGTTTTTCTTTTTCATGACTGTTACATTTGAAAGTCAGTTTGAAAATCAAATTTTTATTATGGGGAAATGGTTTGTGTATCTCATTGTGTTCAGAATACTGACCTGCCATGTGCCAACTCTCAAGAGCAAACCAACACTATTACAATAATCTTAACTATTTGGCAGATTCCAAATGGACCCAAGGCCCAGTCTATGCCTAAATTCCCTTTAGGCTTTATGGCCTAGAAACCTTGGTAATCTGTGGAGGTATCATGCTCAGCAGAGCCCATATAATGTTCTGTGGCTATAATGATCTTGAAGATTTTGATAAATAATTGGCAAATTTGTGTTTTGTTAATAAACATCAATGGAGCAGTAAGGTACTGATTGGGACTTGGATGAGGTTACGTCTTTTGCCACTTCTCTGTTGTGCCTGGAAGGCATTTAATGGATTGAACTCACTCCTGACATCCCAGTTCTTTCTTGATCTAGTCTTTGTACTTTGCCATTAGTGCAGCCCTTTGGCACCCACAAGACTRTGTGATATGGGTAGATTGCATCTAGTATACAGAGAGATTCACAATAATGGAAGGCAGTTCTGGAATAACAAGACAATATTGTATACAACGGGCATCCATCCTTCATTTAAGTACCCATTGTGACCAGGAGGTTACCTGTCATTCATAACCTGAGGCTACATTCCCATAGGAGGGAGACAGTTGATTAAAGCTTCCTAACTGCAGCTGGAACCTTCATTTCAAACTAGAAGCCAACAAAATGGTCTCTAGACAGCTGGTACATTCATTGTCTGTTTCCTGTGCTTTGAATTTGTTTCTTTTGGCTTACACTGTTATTCTTTCTCTGCCATCCTAATATGGAACTATGGCTTTCTTTCTTTCTTTCTTTCTTTCTTTCTTTCTTTCTTTCTTTCTTTCTTTCTTTCTTTCTCTTTCTTTCTTTCTTCCTTCCTTCCTTCCTTCCTTCCTTTCTTTCTTTCTTTCTTCCTTTCTCAAATAATTTTTATTCCATTTAAAAGTTCATTTAGTTGTTTCTTTGAAAGTTCCATCATACATGCATTTTGATACTCTGCCCTTTAACACCTATCATTACATCTCCTCTACCAGACCCTTCCCAATATTTATTATCTTTAGTTTTATGAACACTTTACTTTCACCACAGCCGTTTGAATCCTCACTGGATTGGAACTATGTACAGGAAGCTGGTGATTCTTCCTTGTTTACATTTCTACTTTCATTCCATTGAGATGAGACACTTACTTGTATTGTTTGTTTTAACTTCATGGATATATATTTGATGACCCAGAATATCATTAGGCTCAGTGACCATTTCACATGAGATTTAGAGCAATACATCTGTTCTTGTTGGTAGGCAAAGTTGCCTATCATTGTTAAATTCAGTTGATTGTGGATGCTTTTGAATTATTCATTTCTAACAGAAGGTACTGTGGTGTTCCATAGTTAACAATAGACACACAATTTTCTAAATTTGCAATTCTGTCTGTTCTTGTCAGTTTATTTAATTAAGGCTTCATTGTCAGATACATACATGTTTTTATGCAGCTGGAATAATTGACCCCTTACCCTTATGTAGTGTTTTTTTTTTCTTTCCTGATAATATTCTGGGCCATCAAATATATATCAATGAAGTTAAAAAGATATGCATTGACATAGGCTCTGTCTGTCATTACTATGTTTCATTAGCAATGTCACAATATTCCTTTCTCTGTTCTTTTATTTTAATATATCCTGTCATTTAACACAGAGAAAATTTCTTTTAGGTGAGATATTTTGGAGTAATATTGTGGCACATACCTGCAATCTAAACATGGGGGACTGATGTGTATTAAATTTGGAAACCATAGTCAGCTTAAAGCTATCCTTGTTTAAATAAGAAGACATTTCCTCAAAACAGATATACTTGATGCATTATTGATTGATTTGGTGTACTTAAACAAATTATATTTTAAATGGAGGTTAATGTAGTCAAAATGGCATTTGCACAATTTTGCATTTGTTCTTTGCTTCAATTTTAATCATCTTTTAATCTCTAATTCTGATTGAACATTTTACATGGCTTTATTAATTTCAATGTCAACTTGCCACACATTAGAACAACCTAGGCAGCCTTATCTGAAGGAATGCCTTGATTGATGTGGTAAGATTTACCCTAACTGTAGGCAATACCATTTGGTAGAAGTTCAGATAAAAAGGGTTTGTTAAAAGAAAGAACTTCTTGGTGTTTGTTTTGTTTTGTTCTGTTTTGTTTTTCCCTATCTTGGCTTTCCCTTTTGCCACTGAGTTGTTTTCACCTGTTCTTGATGTTGCTGATTCCTTCACTGACAGCAGAACCACCATTCCCAGTTGCCTATTGGAAAATAGGGACCTGCAGGTGACCAGGAAACTTGCTGGCTTCTAGTGTGAGATGGGAAGTGGCTGAACTTAGAGGCTCACTAACTACTCAGCGTTGCTTGACCCCTCACCCGCAAAGTGAGAAAGACAGATATTGTCAGACAACTCCAACTGATGGGGCATTCAGGTTTAAAGATGAAGTCATTAGTTTCTCAGCTCTCAGGTATGAGTTTCTGTTTTATTATTTTAAAACACTATAAATTCACAGAGCATAATAAATATATTCTCACACACATATGTGTATGTGTGTATATATATATGTATATATATACATATATATGTATGTATTCATTCCATATATTGATTCCATTGGTTCTGTGCCTATTGAAAAGCCTAATACAGATTCCATCTTATCTCTTTTTTACAATACCTTACTGTATCTCTTTTATAATTCARTGTTGCTCTAGAGTTTGTACTGCAATTTACTACTTAAGTTAATCCGCATTTGAATAATTGTATATTACTCCATAGAAACACACACTTTCTAAAAACCCCTTTTTATTCTCCCAGGCTTGTAAATATTGCTCTTCTACTTCTCTACACATTATTGCTGAAAAGTAATTTTAAAAGGATGCTCTCTCATTATTATGAAGAAACAGGTGTTTATACCAAAAAAAGTGAAAGTGGAAAATTTTACTCCCTTTATTATTCCAACACTATTTTATGAATAAGCTGTTGTCTTTAACTTCTTTGTTCTTCAAGTTCTTTCTTAACATGCAGTCTATCAAGACTAAGTCAATGAACTACCATGATATCTGCTTACTCAAGATTTTTTGTTGTTTCTCTTTCATTTTTGAAGGTTAATTTTACTATTGTGTGTTTTTTTAACTTGGTACAAGCTAGAGGTCATGTGAGAAGAAAGAACCACAGTTGAGAAATGCTTGCATTAGATCATCCTATAGTCATGACTAGGAGAATTTTCCTAATTGTTGATTGGTATTAGAGGACTCAGCCCATTGTGGGTAGGGCAACATCTAGAAGGGTCCTGAACTGTGCAAGAAAACAGGCTAAGCAAGCTATGAGGAGAAAGCACATAAGCAGCATTTCCCCATGGCTTCTGCATAAGTTCCTGCTTCCAGGTTTCTGTCTTGAATTCATGCCCTGACTTTCCCCAATTTTAGACTGTGATCTGAGAATTGTAAAATGAAATAAACCCTTTTCTTCCCCAAATAACTTTTTGGTCATGGAGTTTTACCATAGCAACAGAAAGCAAACTAGAAGATATATATATATATATATCACTATAGCATTAGTACATATTTTTTCCAACATTTTAAATACTTTTCGTTTTTTTGCAATTTCATCTTGCTTTAATTTTTAACCTTGTTCTTCTTCTAGGAGGGGGTGGAAGAGGATGACAATGATGACAACAATGTTGATTCTGGCTTCTTGAAAAAATTTCTCTTTGACTTTCCAACCTAGAATAAAAGATGACTCCATTTAGATATTTTATGTTAATTCTGCTCTGAATTTCCTAGATCGTTGGTGTTTTAATAACTCATTGGAAATTCTCAGACCTCTCTTCTGTTCCTGTGCTATGCTCTTCTGCTTCTGTGCTTCTGTTCTGTGATCCCTACCTCTGCCTTGGAATTTCTATTTTATTTTATTTTCTTTCCCTTTGCATTTTAGTTTTGGTAGTTTCTATTCACCTATTTGCAAACTTACTTATTTCTTCTTTATTTCTTTCTAGTTTAATGATAAGCTCATTAAAAGCATGATTTTTTCTTTTATATTTATTTAGTGTGTGTGTGTATTTGTGTGTGTGTGTGTGTGCACATGTGTGTATACAATGGCACACATGTGGAAGTTAAAAACACCTTGCAGAAGTTTTATCTCTCTGTCAACCATGTTTATCCTAGTATTGACATTAGGTCATCATTCTTAATTTTTAAGAGAATTATTATTATTATTATTATTATTATTATTATTATTATTATTATTATTATTATTATCAGGATGTATCTTTTAATTTTTTCTAAGTTTCTGTCTCACATGCATGAACCATCTGTTCTTGTAGGTTCTTAGAATCCTTAGAATATGGATCATGATTATTTTAAGTTTCCAATATGCTGTGCTTTGTATCTCTGCCCTTTCTGGATCATTATGATGCTTAAATTCTCTCTGCAAGTGCTTTTCTGCTTTTGTACACATTGTAACATTTCATTGAAATGATTTACCAAGTAAGAGTAACATAAGCAAATTCATGTTTAGTGTATCTGTATTCTGTGAACAAAAGTACCTTGAAAAAAGCCACAATTGTGCTTAAGATTTTAAAAGGCCAATTGACCAAAATATTGATTGTGGTGAGGTGACATGTTGAAGAGGTCAGCTCAGGAACTTTGGAAAATTCCACCGGACCCCTGCCCTCCTAGAAGAAAAAGGTCATATAGCACATAGGCACCCCTTCCCTCAGGAAGGAAGAGGCTAATGACATTCCTCAAACTACAGGGGGGGAGGGGGGACCAACTGTCAGCCACCTGCAGATGAGGGAAGCCCAGAGCATGGAGACACATTCCTCAAGGTGAACTGACCACTAGCCATCCACAGATAAGGGAACCCCTTGTTGCCTCATTCCATAAGGACCCATCAGTTTAAAAGTCACACTGTTCTGCCAGTTACCTTGTGCCTAGTGGCTGTTGCTCTATTCTTTGTTTTTTAATTAGATATTTTCTTTATTTACATTACAAATGTTATCCCCTCTCCTGGTTTCCCCTCCAAAAGCACCCTATCCCATTCACCCTCCCCCTGCTCACCAACCCACCCACTCCAGCTTCTCTGTCATGGCATTACCCTATACTGGAGCATCAAGCCTTCACAGGACCAAGGGCCTCTCCTTGCTTTGATGTCCAACAAGGCCATCCTCTGCTACATATGCAGCTGGAGCCATGGGTCTTTGCTTGGTGGTTTAATCCCTGGTTACTCTGGGGGTACTGCTTGGTTCATATTGTTGTTCCTCCTATGGGGCTACAAGCACCTTCAGCTCCTTCAGTGCTTTCTCTTGCTCCTCCATTGGGGACCTTGTGCTCAGTCCAATGCTTGGATGAGAGCATCTACCTCTGTATTTGTCAGGTACTGGCAGAGCCTCTCAGGATACAGCTATATCAGGCTCCTGTCAGCAAGTGCTTGTTGACATCTACAATAATGTCTGGGTTTGGTGACTGTGTTGATCTATTCTTCCCCTGAAAACTGTATAAAAACTCACCGAACAAGCTGCCCGGGATCACAGCCTCTCCTTTGGGTGCAGGATGACCCCAAGATACTGGAACAATAAATTCCTCTTGCTTTTGCATTGATCCCCAGTCCCAAGTTGTTCACTAGGGAAGTCTCCAGTAGCTAAGGCTCATTAGATTCTTACAATGTTGCAGACCCAGTCCACAAAATCTTGGGCTATCCTCAGTGCCCTTAATAGCTATTCATTTGCCCAGATCCTTATCTGACCTAATATTGTTGTGACTATTAATGAAAATTTTTGACTGTATTAATAGACTGCTAGCTTTAACAAACCCAAAGGTAAACATGTCAGCAGCTAGTATTAGAGATAAGTAGCAGAGAGGTTTTGAAATCTGCTATGACTTCTCTACTTGATGTTTCCATTAGTATATTTTTGAAAACACTTGATTTATTAAGTTCTTTTGTTTTGCAAGTACAAAAAACTGTGAAAATATTTACATTATTTAGAACTGCATGAATTTGTGTTTGTTTCTAGGTTAAGATTACTGATGTATGGCTAAAAGACAAACAATCACTTATTCTCTTTAACTTAAAAGCTGTGTTTGCTTCAGTGGATCTTAATTGAATCTCTGGCTAGTTGGTTGGCTTGCTGCTCCTGAGTTATGATCTTTGTAATCATATTGGATCACTCTTGGGGAGTCTCATATACCAAGGTGAAGAGCATCTTGAGTTTTAGTGTGTCAGCCTCCTTGTACTTTGGGATGTTGTTTTCCAGAAGAGATATTTTAGCCTTTCTTCTTCTTACATGAGGATAAGAAGGACAAAGAGGACTCCAGTTCTCTTCTAACTTTCCTCTAGGCCCAGGTAAGTTAGTTTCTTTCGTCATTTTTGTAGGAAGCAAAACATAGAATACAGTGAGAATATTACAATCCTGGGTTTGAGGACCAGAATACTTTTCTCTAATCTTCACAGTGATAACCTGAGACAGCCATAATGTTTCTGCCATATACCAGGCACTCAGATCTCACCTCTCAAGGTTATTCATGCTCACATTATAACAACTCCATGGTTATCCCAATGTGGTCCCACAGCCCTCTATGACTCTGTATTTACCTTTATCTCCATTGCTCAGGGGTTTATTTTTTTGTCATACATGAATCTCTGGGTAATCTAGTATGAGAGCTAATACTCAGTTTGTTCATGTTTTCAGTTCTGCAATTAATAGAATAATGTTCAACATCTTCACCTGTCCCCGATAAAAATACAAAATCCCAGATCATAGAAAAGTCTGGATTTCATTTAACTAAGCAGAGTTCTTTGAGGGTACTGAGCTGCCCTTGCAAATTAGGTCTTAGTCCCTGCTGGCTTTGTAGCTGCAGTCTGTTGCTAATAGAATGTAATGTGATATGGTCTTATGTAGGGAAACAGCACAAACTGTAGGGGCTGAAGTTTTAGGGCTATGAATGCAGGACCTTGAATTCTGTCAACAACTATATGTGCTCCTATGGGATTCAGGACACGCCACTCCCAAATCTGGCACTGGGGTATTTTAGGAAATGGAAGGTTCAACACTGTGTTCCCTTCTATTTATAATCCCTTCTGTTATATTGTGAAAGGGTCATAGAACCTAGGAATTCTTTTTCTGATATAATTCAAAATACTGTTATGTGAAGGGTGTCCTCTACATGCCCAGCAGAAATGTTTTATCTCTGAGGATACAGAGCTAAAATGAAGAATCATAGCACTCAAGTTTTGCACTTTATCACCATGAGATCATGCTTTCCTATCCATTTGTGCCTCTCCATGACCTATGCTTCAAAACTATGCCAGAACTTGGTCCATTTAGCCAGTTCTCCATTTCTATGGTGCCTTCCATTTCATATAAATCTTAAATGAATTTTTATGTTTTCTCTGTTATTCAGCTTTTGTTATTAGAGCTTTAAGCATAACCCTAAAATGAGCAGAGCAAACGTATCTTTACTCAAATAGTACTCAGAAGAGGGATTCTCCAACTCAAAGAATGGCACATCACATCTGATTGCCTGTAGCACAGAATGTATATCCAAAGCAAGTCCACATTCCTATAATAATCCTGTGGATTTTAATTGTCAAAGTTGGTGGTTTTAGAACAGTAACTGAATGTGCACTTACTTGTCAAGGACCTGTGAATCTCTGTGCCTCTATGATAATGTTACAATGAAATGGTAGACTATGGTATGAGAGACTAAACTGAATGGATCATAGAAAGGATAGGGAAGGGACCTCTTCCTACATCCCACTACAAAATTTTAATGTTCAAATCATATTCACCATTTAGAAAAACAGGATTATAAAACATGAAAAATATCTCTCAGGATATTTATTTGTTCTATTATGTGTGCCTAATGTTTCAAGACCTTTTTGGAATTTATTAGAAGATATGACTATCTTCCAGCTGGATTAGTCAAAGATTTTGTTTACCAATGTAGGAGTGACTGACAAGGAATCAACCTGAAAATACACCATTTTCTGACAATTCTCTTTTTTTTTTAAAGATTTATGTATTGTTATACGTAATATGTTATATGTAGCTGTCTTCACACACACCAGAAGAGGATGTCCGATCTCATTACAGATAGTTGTGAGCCATCATGTGGTTGCTGGCATTTGAACTCAGGACCTTCGGAAGAGTGGTCAGTGCTCCTAACTGCTGAGCCATCTCTTCAGCCCCTCTGACAATTCTTTGAAAACTCAAAAACCTTGTTATTGGAGCAACACAGACTGTCAGAAGGGCAGATTCCTAAACAAATTGTATGCCTATGCCATTTATCTTATTGTTTTACTGCTGAGAAGAGATACCATGACCAAGGTAACTGTTATCAAAGCAAGTGTTTAAATGGGACTGTCTTACAATTTTGTAGAGTGAGTCCATGATTATCATAGCAGGAAGCAGGAAGAAATGGTGCTGGAGTATTATCTAATAGCTGTGTTTCCTGATCTGCCCCCAGAGAAACTGGACCTGATATGGGATTTTGAAACCCAACAACCTTGTAATCTTTCTCAAACACTTCTACTAACAGGGGACCAAACTTCAAATATATGAGCATGTGGTGGCCATTCATATTCAAATCACCGTTTCATSGGTGAACATTTCCTTTCAAACATGATGTAATCAGAGGAGTTTGTCTTACTTTATGGTTTGAAGGGAAAATATAGGTATATAGCTTTCTCCAAATTTAAAAAAAAATGATGGACAGAATAATCTGTATTTTTATCACATATATATTTGAAGAAGGATATTTATTCTAAAGGGAATCTAGGTGGTGCTAAACATGTGGCATTTAAATATGAGCCATTTCTGGAGCCTCACTCATAAGTGTGATTTGAAAATGTAAAATGTGTGAGGAATAGAAACTAGATTTCTCTCTCTCTCTCTCTCTCTCTCTCTCTCTCTCTCTCTCTCTCTCTCTCTCTCTCCCTCTCTCAGGCAGCAAACAGGCAAACTCACAATGAAGGCCATGTCCTTGGGTTTTCTGTACATGGGGAGACAACACCCCAGCATTATACATGTATCCTGGAGATTTTGACTATGTAGAATACTGCAAAACAGAAGATTGGTCTCAGCCTCAAGAAYTTTAACTGAGACTAAAGAATAAGTCAAGTAAACCATCCGGCAGACCCTGGAGTGTTCTCAGCATGAAAAATGTACATATAGAATTAAGAGAGCTATGAGGACCCCTCAATGAGGTTCTTCATGAAGTTAGAGCCCCCATATTTTGCCCATCTATACCATAGGGCCAGCTATGCCAATTTTTCATCTTTGTCCTTGATACAGTATTCCTTATTCAACAAAACCTAACAATTTTAGAGTATTATAGTTTGTGAAATATTCCTTCAGGCTCATGTGTTTGACTGCACGATTGTTCCTCAGTTAATGATGCTTACTTGGAAAGTTTTAGAACAGTATCAGGTGAAACTTTAGCTGGGAGAAATAAATTTCTCAGGGATGGCCTTGGATGTCTGAACCTCAGTTCAGCCTCTAGTGTGAACAGTCTTTTAGAACCAGAAGATCCCACTACCAAGTCATCCTTGCCATAAATAAAAGTAAATTCTACCCTTAACTTGCTTCTATGAAATATGGAGTCTCAATGACAAAGAAAGTATCAAAAATTAAGTCCTTGCTGTGATGAAACTTACTATGTGGATTTTAAGCCTTAGAAGCTGGTTTGCAGAAATACTATGGCATGGTTTGAAGCAGATAAAAGATAATTCCTAGGGTGCTTTCAGCATAACTTATTGGACTGTTTTGTGGAGATTTTGTAAGACTAGAGTATTAATAAAAATATGGACAGATCCAACCAGTTCCCTACAAATTGCATGAATTCATTATTTTTAGTTGCTGTGTAGTATTCCATTGTATAAATATACCACATTTTCTGTATCCATTCCTCCTTTGAGGGACATTGGGGCTCTTTCCAACGTCTGGCTATTATAAATAAGGCTGCTATGAACATAGTGGAGCATGTGTCTTTATTGCATGCAGCGGAATCCTCTGGGTATATGCCCAGGAGTGGTATGACAGTGTCCTCTGGAAGTGTCATGCCCAATTTTCTGAGGAACCGCCAGACTCATTTCCAGAATGGTTGTACCATCTTACACTCCCACCAACAGTGGAGGAGTGTTCCTCTTTCTCCACATCCTCGCCAGCACCTGTTGTCCCTTGAGTTTTTAATCCTAGCCATATCATCCTAAGTGAGCTAACCCAATCACAAAAGAATGCACATGAAATGCAATCACTGATAAGTGGATATTAATGAGCCCAGAAGCTCTGAATACTCAAGGCACAATTAGCAAATCAAAAGATTCCCAAGGAGAAGGAAGGAGAGGACCCTGGTCCCGAAAAGACTGGATCCAGTTTTAGTAGGAGAGTATCAGAACAGAGAAATGGTGGGGAGGTGATTGGGGAATGGGCAAAGGGAAAGGGACTTATGGGACATATGGTGAGGGGGAAACTGGGAAAGGGGAAAGCCTTTGGAATGTAAACAAAGAATATAGAAAAGAAGAAAAAAAGAAATGCCAAAAAAAGAAAAAATATGGACAGAGAAGACTTATCAGGAATTAAGCTAGCAGCTATTCTCACTATATTTTGACAAATACTGTGACTACTTAAAAAGAATATCTATATTTCTCCTTCCAGTATTCAGGAAATATTGAAGAAGTCAAGGTGGAAATATTATAAGAGTCAAAGAATGGTTAGATGGCTAGGAAGTCATATTCTAGAAATGAGATGGTCATTTACACTTATGAATTCAAAGCAGCTGTGACTACCTACATAAGAACTGCACACGTGAAAAAAGGAAAGCATGGTTAATTGCAAAGATGGTAAACTATAGTGATGGAATTATGTAATGACTTTGTGCCATAAGGAAGGGAGCATCCAATGTGAATGTTTCTTAAGGAACATAGGAAGGCCTGTGACCTTCCTCAACTTCTAGAAAATAGATATAAATGATGCTCTCATATCTCAGACATTTTTCTGAAGACAAATAATATTGTCGTATTTGTACTTTATATTACCTTGAGGATGCTAGACTATAAAGCAGGCTTTTCTGATGAACAATAAATGCTGTTATCAAAAAGCCATAACAATAAAAATGAGCCTTGTCATGCAAATTGCACTAAGCACATAGTTGCCTTGAGTCCTCTTTTCCTATTTCAGTTCTTCCAGCTCTAATCAGGAGAGGCAATTTGGAGTTCTGTGGTATAAGACATAGTATTAGGGGTGAGGTGAATGCTCTCACAAATTATTATATACATGATTGATATTGTTAACAACTTTAAGAAAATAATTCTGAAGGACTGAGATTAAATTTTAAAATGATGAATTAGTTTGTTCAAATGAGGATACTTCAAGGAAGCATAACATTTATACTGCAATGTGCTTATTGCTCATTACATTTATCCAAGATTTTCGTGAGAATTTATAGCCAGTAGCAGAGCAAAATAACCTGAAGTTTGGTGAAGAGAAGTTAAGTACAAGGTCGAAGCAGAAAAGCAATGATTTACTAAACAAATAACATCAATAAAGACAAACCTTGAACATTATACTGGGTTGACAGGAATGGTGCCTTGAGAGTAAGACCCCATCCACTGAAAATCTGAGTACTGCAATGCAAATTTCTTTTTGAAACTTTAAAATAGAAATACCTGAAAAAAGGAATCTGAAGACATATAGCCTCAGGATTGTCCTACTTCAATAAGGGTTTGTAGTATATAGCCTCAAGGTATCTTATTCCAACAGGACTGTCCTGGAGTACATACAACCTCAGGGGCAGACTGCTCCAATAATGCTACCTTGGAATATGTTTTCTCACACTGAGTTGCTGATTAGGTACCCAGACAATACTACACCCTTGGAAGAAGGGACTCAGGCTCTATCCTCTGTTTGGCAGACAAAACAAGCTTGATTATTGAGGCTTGTATCAAAATTTTAAGATATAATTGACAAAACCAAGAAATTAGTAGCAGGCTCTGATTCCCTGAGTGGAGCTTCTGAGTATATAATAATTAAATATGTGAAGGTGAAACCAAAGTTTTGATGAAGATCCCAAGATGAAGGAGATTCCAGAAACATATTGAAAGGACTTTGAAGAAAATGTTACTCATTGATTGGAGTCAGCACATGAGAAGGCCTATGGGTGCAGCAGATGGCAGGACTGCGGACATGGACAACCCAAGCAAATAGAACTTAGATGATGTCACTATTCTCTGTGGATGCCGGCCATTGGATTAGGTTTCTCTGTACTAGTAATATCTTTATTTTGTCCAGTCTTTCATTGCTTTCCTCCTTTTGTCTCTGTGGTTATCCTTGCTCTAGTGGATTATTAGTCCGTTCAATTGATGAGAGCAGAGAGCAGAGGCACTGAGTGGGGGCAGGGGGTGAATTGAAAGTCCTCTGAGTATATATGGCGAATGACCACACCCAGACCAATGAACAATAGGCAGATCAACTTAGGGTGATTCAAGGCTTATAAGGAACTGAGGCCAGGATGGGCTAAGGTTGCCTGTGGGCTTCTGATATGTGGAGTGCCTCAGTAGCATGGGAAAGCATTTCAGGAATCTCAGCTGGTGGCTGAACATGTTCTTATCAGGAGAAAGGAAACTGATTATGTAATCTAATTGATGCTACATGACATTCCTCTGGAAGAGGCATATGGGTGGGTTTAGAATTCCCCAGACAATGGAGCAGAAGAAGCCCACTAATGTAGGAATTCTCCCATATTCTACGGAGCCCAGATAATATCAAGAAATGGTAGATCTCCACCTTAGTTAGAATGTTTTCCCAGTCTTCTTTTGTAATTAGAATGTTTACTTTGCATCATTGTATATTTTAAAATTAAATTTCTTTTTATTCTTTTCTACTTTACTGGGATCCATAATTAAGAATGTACTTTGGTGAGATGTTTATGAACATGGGGGGGGGGAAGAATGTGAACCCCTCCATATACACTTGAACAGTTGGCTTCCAGATATGGCATTGTTTGGGGGAGGTTGTAGTGCAAGTGGGTTGCTTGGGAACAGGACTTAAAGGCTATAGATCATCCCTACTTTCCACCTGATCTCTCTTTATCTACCCTAGGGTACAAGAAACATGATTCCACTGCCATACCTTCCATACCAAAGAAACTATATGCACTGAGCCAAGGTGGTTCTCATACATTCCTATTGTAAGACATCCTTATGGACCTCATCTAACTTTTCACCAAGTCTGGTTAGAAAAAAAGGTTTGACTCTCTGCAGTGTAAAAGCTGAATAAAGTAGGCTTAACACCCCAAAGTCCACAGCTGACTAAAATGACACCTGTGAGCATCTTAATTTTTGTACAATATTATCAATACAACAGTAGAATAATCAGGGAGTGTTCTATAGCAATCCAGTAGATTTTTATTGAAAACTATAATCACACCAGCTGATTAAAAATTTATGACTTGATTATAGGTAATAGTATAATTTCGTGTACATAAAAATAATTCTCTCTTATAGGCATAAGTAGAATATTATGTACATAATAAATAATTGACATTCTGGGTCCTTTAAGAAGAGAAAACATTAAAAATGTAAATCCTTTTATAGATGTTCCTTCTCAACTATTTTCTTGTGGATGCAACTAACACCAATGAAAGCAAAAAATTTTATGTAAAATAACTTACTTTCACAAGAGAAATGCAGTATATTAGGATTGGTTTAAACATCTTTCTCCTCACTGTCAGGTTAAGGTAGAATGAAGATCAACAACACTGGCATCAGATCTACCTCTGTTCTGTCAGTTTATATAATGTAATATCAAGCAAGTCAATTGCAATTTCTAAGTCTCTTCTATTGAGAAGTGTACTGTGCTGTTTAGTTTTCAGGGTCATCAAGAAGATTAAGGGAGATTATGGAAGTTCTCAGCACTGTGAGGTACATATTGTCACTTAGTGACTACTAAGACCATTTTGTCTTTTATCTATGACAGATGTACTCTAATTGGTTTTACATGTTACCAGTTGTCTGTTGTTCAATTACTACTATTGAATTTACATAACTGCTTGGATATACTATTTAACTTTATTTAGTAAGATTTAAAAAACCATCTAATATAAAAATGAGTAAAGATGAAGCTGTATTTTATGTATTGTTTCTTCAAGAGCCTAAACCAGTAACTTACCTAAAATGATATTTTAGCATTTACCCCTTCCATTCCTGAAAAAAATAATGAATGGTCTCCAAAACATATTATAATCTTACCAGATAGATCTTAATGGTGATTCTGCTTCTATGATGACAAGAAAAAAAAAACTTATTCTAGGATTTGGGGTATTCTTAGAATAGTCAGATGAGGAAATAAGAAACACTACAGTTCATCATAGCAAGATTCATCAATTCTGATCCTCTTCTAAAATAGACTGTAATTCTAGGTAAGAGTAACATCAGTGTTTTATTATTACTCATGATCTCTTTATTTACCATGGTGACAATGAGATCATATGTATTCAGTAAATACATCCTGTTTTAAAATATATATTTTATATTTCAAAAATGATACTTCTTCATTGATTACAGAGAAATAAAAAGAGGTTTATCTGAGCATGCACAGATAAGCCAAATGTAGAAAATCTACTATCCTTGAGCTTGGTACA
Organism: Apodemus speciosus; assembly: GCA_002335545.1. Lineage (NCBI taxonomy): Eukaryota > Metazoa > Chordata > Mammalia > Rodentia > Muridae > Apodemus > Apodemus speciosus. The sequence goes on from BDUI01000852.1 coordinate 203,657, forward strand.
AGAATGACATTCACCTTGAGAATTTTTAATGTTCTTTGCTATAATTTATTTTAAATTATTTGTACTACAGATCTAATTTATAATGCATATTCCAATGTTGTTTTCATGCCAAAACATTTGTATAAGCTGTTTTAGTGGTTACTATTAGGCTACAGTAATTTGTTGAACCAATAACCCCTCATTATAGACATAGATTACTTTTTCATTTCCTTTTAAAATTTGATAATATAAAAAATATTTTGATAATAAAAAATTGATTATATAAAAACCTGTGATATTTATTAGTTAGTAGACCAAGAATATATCAGCTAACTCAGAATCTGAGCTGTGTAGCCACAGTCTGCCCCACCCTCAGCAGTAAGCATGTGTGTTCTCATGTGCTTCCCAAGGATGGTCCTCTTTCCATTATTTTTCCTTCGGTGGTACTGAATCTGTATCTCATATTTTTTTTATCTTTTTATATTGATTTTTATAAACCATCATATTTTCCCTTCAAATTCTAATTATTACATGCATAGATAATACATCTAGACTTCCTATATCAGAAACATTAACAGATGAATTTGTACATTACAGTCTGATCCAGGTTTTATATTTGACTTGCATTTTCATATAATTCTGAATTGTTTAATTAGAAATTGCTTAATTTTATCTCATTAATATTTTACTATATAATTTTTATTAAAATTACATAATTTAAGTAAAGTTTCTTTTTTAATTAGGTATTGCCAGGAGCCATTCTCACATAGATCTCAAAACCTCTTTTCAGCCATTTCTAGCCTGCTTCTTCTAGCCTGCTTTTAGAAGGAAAAGTACTAGCTTAAAGATTAGCCAAGTTAGTTAGATGGTCAGACATGCAGACCTCAGCCGAGTGGTCTAGAACAATCGAAGCTCACCTGTGTTTGGATTACCAT
>BDUI01000853.1:207307-218924 GCA_002335545.1 Apodemus speciosus
AAATAAATAAATAAATAAATAAATAAATAAATAAATAACCTGACTGACTTAATCCTATCCTTAGTGTAACTGCTTTACAAGGTTCCTTGAGCTCATTTAATTCTGCTTCTCTGAGTCACTCTTCCTTATGTGGGCCAAGGTCAGGGTGGGGTTCGGGGTAGACAAGGTCAGAGGTATGATGAGGATGCCAGTCCCTGAAGCTACAACTGCAAACGTCAAACCAAGAGAGGAATTAGGAGTGTGGGTGTGGGATAAGTATGTGGGTTAGAGAAGAGAACACCTGGCAAAGACATTTCAAATCTGCCTTTGACCCCATTTTCTGCTCCTTGGTTCCATTTGCTGAGGAGCCGAGGAGTCGAGGAGCCTAGGAGCCGAGGAGCTGTGTCTTCTCTCTTGTGATGGCTTACTGCTGTGACTTAAAAACATGGTGGAGCTGCTGACATTCCCAAAAGGGGATGAATTTTTTTAATTTTCTTCTTTCCTTGCTGAGTGGAGTCTGCCCTTCCATCCCCAAGTCAAGAAGTGAGCTAAATGGTCCAGAAAAGAGATCTTTCTTTTACTCAAGTCATTTGAAGACTCCACAGCCCAATCAAGCTCCTTTTATCATGATATTATCATGGATAARACTGGCGTCTCCAGGCTTGGGTGGCATCTGGAAGAGTGTTTTCTAACATGCACGGACCCATGGCTTTGATGCTCAGCACTGCTAGGAAAAAAGAGAACTTCCCTTTTATGTCAAATTAACTATCACCAGCTTGTAAAATCATGTTTATTGGGCACTTAACAAGAGTCGGGTGTTGCTTCCTATACCAGGAATGTACCATGCCAGATGTCCCCCTTGGCACAGCACCTCATGCAGCAGGCCTCTGCTTTAGTACTTCCATTTATGGAGGCTCCCCTAGCCACCAAAAAGTGGCAGCACTCATCTACTCCTGAGCTCCCTCCTTGTGACCTTCAGCCTTGTTGTTCATGGGTTTTCTTACTGTCCACTGTCATGATAAAGCTCAGGTCACTCTCCTGTTTTCTGCTGCCTGTCTTCACTCCCTTCACTCTTTCCCAGGTGTTCCAAGCTTCTAGATCGTGATGCTATTCAGTGAGCATCGTCTTTGCAGACCATTCTTTACCAGCTGAAYGGAGAAACACAAAGACCCTTACATAGACTACTTTCATCAGTGTTGCTCATGTACCCAGTGGGATTGGTACTAACACCACACTACTTGACTGATGAGGAAACTGAGACCAGTACTGATGTGTGTCACTCTAGTGTCTCAGCTAGTAACAGCTAGCTAGTAATGGCAGACTTTAGACCCAAGTCAGGCTCTATCTGAACCATTCCCCACTTTAAGACATCTTAAGGCTTTACTTGGATAAGGGAGATTTTATATTCTACTGAAGTATGTAGTGGGACATTTTCCCAGTCTAGTTAGCCAGCTACTGTCTGTCACCATGGAGACCCAGAAGGGAAGAGAATTGCTAAGCTATTGCTGGACTGTCATGGATGAATTACGGGGACTGATTCTTTAACTTCGCAGCCTGCAAGTTATAGATTCTTATCCTTTCTCCRATGTCACTTGACACTGATTTAGGTTGTGAATCCCACTGTAGAAGAAGAAACAAAAGACAAATCATTAAGTTACCATCCCAATGAAGTATCCTGGCTCAGCCTAGTTTCATTTGGCCTATTTGTATCTCAGACAATGAAGAACAAAGTCAAGCAACTTTTTGGGAAGGATGGCATGGTGATGCACAGCCAGGGCTTCTGGTATTCACTCTGCAGAAGATATTGGCTACTTTTCCTAAAAGATTTCTTGAAAAAATTAAATGTGTTTGGGGGACCCAGCCTATTCTTACATCTCCTCTTTCAACAGTATTAAGGCATCTTTACACTGCATTCACACTGAGAAGGTTACTATTCTCTGTCTGAAACACCATGACCAAAAGCAAATTGTGAAGGAAATGGTTTATTTCACTCACAGTTTAATATAATAGTTTGTCATCAAAAGTGAAGGCAGGAACTCAAGCAGGACAGGAACCTGGATGCAGGAACTCCTGCAGAGACCATGGAAGGTACTGCTTCCTGGCTTGCTCCTTAGCTCTTGCTCAACCTGCTTTCTTATAGAACCCAGGACCACCAGCCCAGAGGCGGCCCCACTCACATGGACTGGGCTATCTCCCATCAATCACTAATTATGAAAATGTCTTATAGTAGTACCTCCACAATCTTATGGCGCCATTTTCTCCAGCTGAGGTGGGGACTTCAACTAAAACTAAATGTCTTTATGTCATAAAGTTGACATAAGTTGACATAAAGCTATGCTGCACTCTGGTCACCATGGGCAGATAGTATGACTAAGGGCAATCTTAGGAGGTACTCAGAGAACATTATYCTAGYCATCTCCTGAAGTATTCACTGGATATTTGATCTATTAAAGTGTTTTATGGCCAGAGAAAGATGTATCCCAATATTATTTCATTAGACCACATAACCTGTACCTTAAGAAAATTATTCAACTATGCTATATTATGAAATGAATTTATCCCTACACTATCTCAAATTAGAGTAAAATAATAAAATAAGACTGGATTTCATAGGACATTCAAATATTTCCATTGTGCATCTGTTTAGCCTTCACTAAAGTTGGCTTATAAAACTATTTCATATGGTCCTATACCATCGTATTGTTTCTGAATAGAATTAGAATGTTTACAGATGGGATATGGGTCACYACTTCATTCTTGTCCCCTGGAGTACCAAATCTCATACCAGCTCACCCTAGGATATATGCAGGCCTTGTAGAGTCCAATGTATAGCAACATCATATAGGAATCCTGATGGAACACCAGACTGAACACTCTGGGCCTCTAACTCAGTACTTTGGTGACACCGTGAGTAATATGAACAGAACCTGCAATACCCGGGATCTCAACAGTACCTTCCAATTGATTTTCAGAGCACATCTTCCCTTGTAGAATGTCTTGAGCACTGTTTAAGAATCCCCACAAGATTTTAGATCTCAAATTCTAGACTGTATCTGAGTCTGAAAACTCCTCAAAAAACAAATATATGGTCACTGAAGAATCTTTTTCAATAGTTGAGGCAGGACCAGATATCTGAATCCTCTCTTTCCTTTCTTTCCTCTTCCTTTCTCCTCCCTTAGACCTCCATTTTTCCTTCCTTCCTTCTTTTTCTGAACCAGAACAYAAGCCTTTACTTTGTAACTCACCCTGACCTCTGATGCTACAGCTTTTAAGAACTGGGGTCACAGCTGTGCACCATGTCCAACTTGTAAGTCTACACTTGTAGCAACTTCCAAGAGCATTGATGCTGCYGATCCCCAAATGACATACACCTTGCACAGAGGTAGCCACTCTTTCTCAGGTTTTTAAAAGACAGTGGGATCCTTTGTCTGAAAATAATAGCAAATCCTTTCTCTGAGCATGAGGATGTGGCCAGATGGACACATCAGCGGATTCTTTCATAAAGCTTTCATAGACTCTTTAGTGCATTTCTATGATTCATTTTTTTCTCACAGCTTTGGGCTAGCTGAGTGGAAAGAGAAGTGAGTTAATGTGTTGTAATGAATAATTTTACAAGCTCATTAAGGTAAGATGTATCAGTACTAATGAGAAAACAATTTTCCTCTCAACTCCCACTGCTTAGGTTAAAAGCTCCCAAGGTCAAAGATAAGCCATCCCCAAGCTGCCTTTCCACAAACTTCCCTTGATGTTGATTAAGGATGATTTATTGCAGATCAAATGGGACAGTGGGACCAAGGTGGGAGACAGTGGTGGAAGGAAGAAGGACTTATGTACCAATTGATGATCTCGATAACAAACACTTAGAAAATATATTTATATCTTTATGTGATCCATGTGCCACCTCCACTTCGGTCATGTGACTTCACAACATGTCCTATTGTGGCGTCTGATACATCCACTGGAAAAAAATGTTATCCACAAAATTAGAAAGTAGTGAACTATAAAATTGCTAATTATTTTCTAGTAAATTTACTTTTAAATAACTCTAGACATCAATTACAGGCACCATTAGGCACCATTAAGCACTGGGTGTGTTTACCAAACAACGGGAGCCCATTGCTGGTTCCTGTCTCATCTATTTGACCTCAGCAAGTCTGCCCCTCCCAGCCTCCTCCCAAGAGCTCCTTAAAGACAAGACATAGCATGAAGAAATGGGATTAATCAGTATAAATAATAGCAGATTGTTTCCATTTCAAGTGTCACTGTCCAGTCAAGCCCCAGGTGTCTTAGATAAATGTGTTTTAGGGAAAGGTTTTAATTCTAATTGTCAGCTCAGGCTGCATTTTCCTAGTCAAAGTGTCCCTACCAGTGCTACACATTAGAATCACATGGAACATTGTAAATATGTGTCAACGCCCTATCATTTATACCACCTAGGTTACAGCCATTATATTGTAACTTTAAGAATTAATTTGTATTATATTGCATCAGGGGAGTGTTTTGCCCTTCTGTATGTCTGTGTAACACATGTGCACGGTCCCCTTGGTAGTCAGAAGAAGGTGTTGGGTCCCCTGGGACTAGAGTTACAGGTGGTTGTTAGCTGCCATATTGGTGCTAGGAATCAAACCCAGATCCTCTGGAAGAGCAGCCAGTGCACTTAGGTGCTGAGCTGACTCTCCAGCCCTATAAGTTTCAGATTCTTCAAGAAATGTATGACTATTACCATGTGCAGTCCAAGACTCTAACCATATCCTTGGCCATTCTCCACTACCAACTCACCAAACTTTGCCTTCTTCTTACCTCCTTTTCTAGTAGTGGGRTAGAGTTTGGGGTTAAATAATAATCCACAATTATGATGCCTTGGGCAGATATAACTGAGATAATCTTAAGTGGAGATWCTACCTGCCCATCACATACAAGCAATGACCACTTTTATGACCACTAGGTAAAACACTTTCCCTGTGCACTTTGGTAGGCTTGGAGTAGCCTGTGCTCTATACTCAGCTTTCACTGGCAATGTGAAGGAACCTTAGTCCCCCATGCATCAAGCAGAGGCAGGAAGGGCTAAGGGTTGAATGTCTCTGTTCTGATGCGGGAGTTCAGGGTGGACTCTGGAGTGAAGCTCTATGCTTGTAGACTGACTCCGACTCTAATTAACAGTTGTCATTTGACCTCAGTAAGCTTTAGTTACTCATGTTCATGATCTCATAGGGAAGATTGTTAAAGAAGAGAGCAGGAGCCAGGACTCCTAAGCAACTGGGCATTTCTCTGCTAGTGATAGCTCTGATGCCATGCATTAAGCCTCGCATCTGATTACCAGTAGATGTACCTCTCTGCTTTCCTTCATTTCATTTAAATGGAAGTTTTGGTCCATACTTCCAGGCTCTCAAGAAAAGGTATGCATGGGAGCTGGAGGTTGTCTACCAATTTATTTGTTCTATCTCATTTGCTCTTTGCAAAGTGGAGTAAGGTGGCCAATGTGATCAACATCTTAACTAGAGAGCAACACTTGCAAATATGGACACTGTCCCTGAAGGATACCATTCTTCCTTTTCATGGTTTGTCCTGTGCTTAGAGACAACTAGAGGAGATAGTGAACCAGTCTCCTGCTTCCTTCGTCCAAATTTCAACTCTGAGTCAGTCAATAGAGTACCACTGGCAGCAAGAGCTTGGGGCCACTAGGGCCCTGCTTTCAGTCTTCTGCACACTGTGGAGATGGCGCTCCTCTGTGGATGGAAGGGCAGAGAAGCAGTTTGGTATCATCAAAGTTGATGGCTGACTTTCCATTTGGTAGACCATTTTTCTCCCTCATCCCCTTTACTAAACAACAGGAGTAGTGATAACGCGGGCCTTAAGGACAACGCTCATCATCACAAGCTGGACTAATTCCCTCTCTAAGCCTCAGGGCAGTGAGAACTGGGCATTTTCTTTGCCTTCTAAACCTGACCTCTCKTCTGTGTCTGAGGCCATACAGACTCACAGTGTGCCACCTGGACAAATACCCAATTCTTACTATTTTGACAACAGGTGAGGCTGTAAGGAGACAGCAAGGAGATTTACCACACATCTACGTGTCTGAATGTCATGAGGGTTTGCTGTGTCATGCTACCGACTGTACATTCTCTAGATTTAGAAACTGGATGTTCACTCTTACATCTGGCACATGGATTCTCTTCCACAATCTGTACATTAGTTGCTTTTCTGTTGTATGATAGTAAGGATTATGTTTGGAGTAAGAAATAAACTGTGGGAATTTAGACAACCTTGACAGCTAGAGTAGCGTTATTTAACTTGAGAGGTGGTATCTTGAGGTCTATACTGTGATCAATCTACAAGACCTAGCAACATAGTACCAGAGTTCAGGAGAATGAAGAGCATATGCTTCAGGTTGGGTTAGTGAGGTTAGGGAAGGGTAGGGAAGGGGGCTTCATTAGCGGCAGAGTAGACATTAGTTCTTTTTCTTGTATACACTGTTTTTGGAATTGTAGAATCTGTTGGCTCTTTTGCAACACTAGGTGTCTAGAATTGGGATCAGATGACTTTTTTGTTTTGTGTGTGTGTGTGTGTGTGTGTGTGTGTGTGTGTGTGTGTGTGTGTGTTTTGAGGGGGGTTGATGGCATTCAAGGGGAGGTATGGGAGTATTCTTTAATTATAAAACACTATGACCAAGGCAATTGTAGAAGAAAGTTTATTTGGACTTACAGTTATAAAGGGATAAGAATCCATTAATATGGGAAAGTGGCAGGCATGGTGGCCGGAGTAGCAATGTTCACATAGTGAANACACACACACACACACACACACACACACATACACACACACACAATCTGTACATAGTTACCACTGTCAATTTATTCAATAAACAATTCCTAACCTATCATGTGTATAGCCTTGTGCTAATCAGTTTAAAGCAGAGGGAAATTCCGTCCTTGGCCTTGGCTGGCTAGCAGTTTCAGGAGGAAAACCAACCACACAGGTCATTCTAACACTAAAAGGTAACTTGTGTCTGAACACAAGTGATGTAGACAATGGCCCATATCTATGTGACATTGCTTCTGGCTTTGGAGTCACATGACAACCTGAGGCAATACAAAGTCCCCACCTGAGTCTCTGTCAGAAATCTGTAGTAGCAAACAGTAGGGAAGGCATACTACATGCAAAAACTGGAAAATTCACTGTTAAGTTTTGTAATCAGAGACTTATATAGCAATGGAGAGTCCTGGATTTTTTTTGAAAATTAAACTAAGCAACCATAGAACCTATCATCGATTTAAGGGATAATTTTGATGAACAGGATGTCACCTCCCAAACAGGGCAGAAAGCTGTTCCTGGGTTCCCTTTGTTTCTCAAGCTCAGGAGTAATCATTCTTCTGACAGTCCCCTGATGAGCCTTCCCACCCACTGCCATGAGCCACTATTGTTCTCTGATAGGACAGATCTGAGCTCCTGGCTCATCCCAGACATGCCAGCAGGCCCCATGCTCTGCCTTCTGTCTGTAATGTTCCTTGCAGACACCTAAGCCTCAGGCCTTTCCTGTTTCCAGAACTTGCTCTTGCATTTGAAACCACAGCAATTTTCCAAGCCCCTCTGAAGGCTGGGATTGCGGTTTCCACTTCAACTTTTTACCAATGTTAACATATTATATAGACATTTTTTTTGTTATATTTATTGCTAAGCATCCACATCCTCTTCATAAAAAGGCAAGAAAAATACCAAATTCTCAGTGGATGCAAAGCTTCATGCTCAGTCTTGTTTTTGTTGAATCAATAAATGATTCATGATTAGTCTATTAGCATTTAAAAAATAAGTTTCTAATCTGCAGGAAGCACTGGAAATGAATTGACCTGGTGTGCTACCGGCCTGCACATGAATTCAGTTCCTCACTAGTCAAAATAGCTAGAAGCTTAAAGTGAATACCCCGGGCCAAGACAGTGGTTAGTTGCCACGTGCTAGATCTGCAAGCCCAGGGAGAACTGGCTCACAGTAAGCATTCAGATGTCAGTCTATCCTTGTTCTGTTCCTTAGTTGACATTTCCAAGCAAGACAGGATGTATTTTAATGTCATTCATGCCTGGTGTTGCCTTCTCTCCTTCTCCCCCTCCTGTCTCTTCCTTTCTCCTATCACCATTCCATGTTCATGGTTTTCTTCTTAAATCTGGGCTTCACTTATGACAGAAACCATGGGACCGTTTCCTTGCTGGCTTATTCTCCAGCCAGGATGACCTCCAGTTCTATTGATTTTCCCGCCACTGGTGTGATATTGTCTTCCTAATGGCTACATAAAGCTCCATTGTGCATATGTACCACATTTTCCTTTTTCACCTGTTGATGGACACTCCAGCTCCTGTGAATACCATTGCAGTACATATAAACAGGCATCTCTGCAGTGCCCATTTAGAACCTGATGGATACACTCCCAGCAATGCTATGACTAGACAATATGCTTCTTGAAGTTTTCTGAGAAGCCTCTGTACTAGTCTCTGTAGCAGAATTCCTGTAGGCCTTAGTTTCCTCATTGCAAGGTTGGGAGRCTACCAGGCTCGTTCCATTTAAAAACTTAAATTAAAAAAAAAAACAATAGAAATAAGTTGTACAACAGACCACCATAAGCTGATACTAGATACTTTCCCTCTTTCTTTAGTACTGCAAATTTCTCATGGAACCTAGTGGAGGTCCATTGGGAAGAGCTACAGGACTGATCTTATGAGACTAAAAATCTGACCAAAATATCCAAAGGAGGGCATAATTGTGAAGGTGTGTGTGTGTGTGTGTGTGTGTGTGTGTGTGTGTGTGTGTAGTGGTGGGGTTAGGGGTTCAGGTTGATTTGTCATTTCCGGGGTTGTGAATACACAGAGCAGTGTGATGGGCAACCTGGGAGTCCGGTGGGCTGGGGTGAGAGGGTAGAGGGAAGAGCATTAGAGAGGCCATCTGCTGAGCCCACACAGCCCAGGCATTTGCATTTCATTCTGGCTGCCCACAGATTTAGCAGCTGCAAGGCCATCTTGCACCTCAGAGGATAATAGCAATGCTTCCTTCCCAGGGCTGCTAATGTGTGTGAAAACATCCCCAGTCCAGTGTCCTGGCATTGGCTTAAGCTCCATAGAACCAGATGATAAAATCACCAATTTGATGGCCTCTTTTTTTATGCACTTAAGGTTTTCAAGGCTTAAGCATAATCACCGTGATGAAAACTGTCCCTCTGTTGAGTGCATTTGCTGGGTCTGAGCACTTTGCTGGGTGCTCTTTTCGGGTTATCTCATGCCACAACAGGTCTGAGAGCTAAGGCCCATTAAGGATCACAATTTCGGCCAATTCTATAAAAAAAAAATAGCTCAGACTGAAAGCTGCAAATGGCCAGAAAAGAGACTTAGCCCTTTCCACATAGAAGGAAGGTTGGATTCCAAGTTGCTAGGACTTAGTTTGTTCACCTTTAAATGGGAGACCACAGTGTTTGCCTCCCAGGCTAGTTGGTGGTGCCACCAAGACAGTCTCCAGAGAAGCCAATGTCTGTGTCTCACACCATAGCTTTCTGTAGGTGAGTATTATGAGTTGGATTGTGTTACCCCAAATTGCCAAATGGCCTGATTGCTGTCTTGACCCTTCAATACCATAGAATGAGACTGTGTTTAATGACTGTCCCTCCACCAGAAACCAACAAGGGTGATAGCCACATGTCAGCATCTTTATTACAATCTTAAGGATCCTCGGCAATGGCTTCTTATGTAGACTGCTTCTTTTTTCTTTGCAGAAGCTGTCAATGTCTCTCACTCTGTGTCTGATGTCATCCAACTCAGTTATCTTTGCAGTATTGGCCACAGGGTTTTTTAACTATGCTCCAATAAGTATATGGGCAATACAAATTGTACTTAGTGTATTTGTGGGGAGAAGGAGGGGTTACAAGGGTAGGGGGCGGACTTGGGAGGACTGGGAAACTAGTGTGATCAGTACACATCATATGAAATTCCCCATTAATAAAAATATTATATTGGGGAAAACAATAATACCTCCAAGAGAGCTGGTTCAGTTAAGATAGGACATTATGGTTGCTCCTGACCCATATAATTAATATKCCCTAGTAAGAAGTGGAGAGTAGGAGACRCTACAGAGAGGGATGACCCTGGAAACACCCTGGGAGAAAGTGGCCATGCACCAGGTGTAATCCCCTCCAGGCTAGTCATTGTCCCTGAGGACCTCGACTGCCAGGCCCTACCCTTCAGGATACTTTAAGAGGCTTAGCCCCTTGAGGCACAGGGGTGTCCCTCCTGCCCCTAAGGACCTCCCACAATCAAGCTCCATCCACAAACTAACAGGATATCTTTCCCTTCAGAGTTGTAATGCTTGCATTGAGGAAACCTTGCCCTCAGACTTGTAATACTTCTATTGGGGAGGAATTTCCCCTCAGAGCTGTCTAACACCTACACTAGCCAAGGAGGGACCTTAGGAAAAGTTAATCTTGCTGACTGTAGATTTGCATTTTCTGAACTGAGAGACAGGAACATTTATTTTGTGTCTATTCCTTGGTTATAAAAACCTGTATTTGGTAGCTAGGGAGTACTATTACAAAATTCCACAGGCTGAGTACCTGAAACAACAAGAAATCTTATAGGTCTAGAAGCTAGAAGTGCAAGTTAAAGGCCTCTGAGACCTCCTTTCTTGCTTTGCAGGTAGCCATCTCTGGTAGCTTTTTCCAGTGTCCCTGCTATCCCTTCCTCTTCTTGACACCAGTGATATTGTGTTCAAATATTGCCTTTAAAGGTCCCATTCTAAGTTAGCCATCTCTTTAGAAGCCTGTCTTCAAACATATGGGCTMTATATGGATAATAAATCTCCAATATATGACTTATAGAGGAACATAATTCAATATATAATACATTCCTAGCAAACCTTTCAGTCTCTAAGAAGTGCAGATTATTTAAATTAAGAACTAATTGGTTTAGAAATAAAGTCAACTGAAGGAAAGGAGAGCAACCTATGAGTAATCACCCTTAATGACCAAAGTTCCAAGGACCTTAATCCAACCACCGACTGATTCACTCAGCACMCTAGAACTTGCATCACTGAGGTCCAGTGAGCCTGGGGTGAAGTGGAGGGTATTTGAGAGACTGGACAAAGCACTTGCTAGATAGTGAGCCTAGATTCTGAATGGTGCTATGGGCATAGTTCACCTAGGCAGAAGAGTCTGACCATAGAGATACTTCTGGAAAACTCTTTGTAATGTTGATTAAAATTAGTTTTGTTCTCTAGTTTTAAACTTCCTGTTTTGAGGTGAGGTATGGGTATAAAATTTCATGTGATTTTGCTGTATGGCCTTGATTTGGATAGGAAAGAAACATTTCTTAGGAACACAAACCTCCAACAGGCAAGAGGCAAGGCAAGTCCAGCACACGCACATATTCGTGTGTGTCTGTGTGTGTCTGTGTGTATATATTTATGTATGTGCATGTGCATGTGTATGTACATATACATATATGTATATGCACATATATACATAGTTATACATGTGCATGGAAGAACAAACAACACATAGGGATTCAGAGCAAAAATTGGAGGCCCTCCACATTATCTGTAGGGTTACCCTCATGCATTCTTCATGAAGAAGAAGCAAGGCAATGTCTAAGTAGGCAGTGGTGGGCATGGA
>BDUI01000854.1:97123-116374 GCA_002335545.1 Apodemus speciosus
TCTCCTGTGTGCTGGGCTGGTTTACGGGTCTCCTGTGTGTTTATGTGATCTCCTGTGTGCTGGGCTGGTTTACGTGGTCTCCTGTGTGTTTATGTGATCTCCTGTGTGCTGGGCTGGTTTACGTGGAACTGGGGATGGAAGCCAGTACCTGGTGCACACGCGCTGGGGAAACACCAGCTGAGCCACACCCCTGGCCTCCAGAAGGTTTCTCAAAAGAAAAAGGCAGCGGGGCGTGGTAGTGCACACCTGTAGGAAACGCGGAGGAGGCAGAGGCAGGAGGATCGCCAAATAAAACAAATCCTCAACAGAAAGGCTGACAGAAAAAGTTGAGGCAGGATAAAAACAAAACAAAACAAAACAAAACAAAGATTAAACCAATAGGAAAGAGAAAAAGATCAAAGGAGAAGCTCAGGAAGCTTAACATCCAAACAAGAGGCCTTTCAGAGACAGAGCTCACAGGARCAACATGAGGGTTTGTCTTGTGTTGATGGGCACAAGCCAACTGTCCGAACTGAACGGAACCAAGCACCAGCCAGAACGAGGTGTCCCTAGGTGACCTTATTACTGTGAAACAACGAGGGACAGAATAAAGGCAACACATGTTAGGATTCCAAATACTTCCTGAAGGTATTTCAGTGAGAGAGGTTAAGAGTCAGAATGACAAAGGACTTTCAACAGGAATAGGAGACACTGCAATGGAAAGATATAGAACTTCTGAGGGGCCATGACGCTCAGGTCCCAACCCACACCCGGCTACTTAAATCTGTCGAGTTGTAAGGTTTGAATACAGGGTGCTGTTGTTTTGTTGTTGTTGTCTTTAGATATTGGGAAGTCTCAAAAATTTACCGTCCATGCCTCCTTTCATGAAAAGACATGGGAAGATATGCTGACCCAAACCAGGGCGTGAAGCAAGAACAAACAAAGCATAAGTTCCACCACTGGAAAAACCAGAGAGAAGGCTTGGATGACAAGGGGACTCACATAGCTTGACGTTGAGCCCGGTCTAGAGATAACCAGTCAGGAAGAACTATTTCCAGGAAGATAAAACAAACAGACAGACAGACAGACAGACAGACAAACAAACAAACAAACATGGGTGCACTCTCTCTGACTCTCTTTCTCCCCTCACTTCCCCTTCCTCCCTCTCTCCCTCCCTCCCCCCCCCCCAATAGTTTTTTCATGACATGGACTGGCTGTCCTGGAACTCACTCTGTAGACCTCAAAGTAACAGAGATCCCCCTGCCTCTGCCTCTGAAGCGCTGAGATTAAAGGCATGGACCACTATGCTCTGCCCAGTGTGTTCTTTTTGAGACAGGGTTTCTCTGTCTCCTAAGTTGACACCAAACTCATTATGTAGCTCTGACTTGCTTCAGACTTGCAAAGACCCTCCTGTCTCAGCCTCTCATGTGTTGGAATTACGTGGCATGGCAACACTTTGGACTAATAAAAYCAAGATGATCTAGCACCTGTTGATGCATTACTAGATCTAGTCACTCGTTCCTTAGAAGAGCCCAGGGCTCCTGCAGGAACCTCACCATTCTGAGCACTGTAGCCCCTGTCTCTTGTTCTTTCGTGTGCCTGATACACCCTGCTGCAGTCTTACTGCACCTTTCTTGGTGACTTTTATCAAGGTCAGTTAGTCAAGTCCTGTCGACCTTTGCCCACTTGAAACAGGCTCCTGAGTCTCTGTTCCAACTCTTTTCTATGCTTTAGGTTGCTACCAAATGGGGAAAGACTTTCTGAATTTTATAGTTCTGCTAATGGGGGAGAGTTCAGCTCTCCACTGTTCTTGGAGGCTCGTGTCTTGATCTTGTTTCTAGTCTCCTCATACCTCTTGCCTAACCCCATCTTTCTTCTTCCTTTCCATTTGACCCTCCGTCCCATCTCCCATTTCCTCAAGGTTCCATTCATTGCAAGGACTGGGAACCTCCCCCTGATCATAGCCATGTCCACCCATGACCTGTAAAAGCCAGAGGTTGGAAACTTGTAGCTTTTAATGTATTTGAGGAGTAATTAGTCTACAAAATATTCAATATAGCTCACCTCATATCTTACTGATTGGCAAAGACTAACATTAAAAACTAGAACTTAACACTTCTACGGGAAAAGAATCAGGACAATCTCACTGGGTTGGCAACTCCTATCCTTTTAAAGTGCATCAGGTCCCCACCAAAGTTTTTTAATCCCAAATCTGCAGCTCTCTCCTTCAATTTACATGGCTGGCTGCTATCAGCTTCTACATGAAAGACCTCTAACAAAGCTCTTTTTCATATCCAATGTACATTCTCAAAGACTGATTCCAACCAAAAGTAATTATCCTAAGAGGCTTTTAGCTTTATTGTGCTATGGTACAGGTGACAAATCTGTCCTCGTAATGGTGGTATGCCTCCTACACAGAAACCCTCAAATATTTGAGAAAACAAAGAAAAACATCTACGGTGGAAAGCAGAGCCTTGTGCGATGTGAATAGAAGAGACAACGTTTCCCATCCAGTCAGATCTCTGTAAGCAATCTGCGTTCCTAAACTAACAATCTAACAATTTTAAGCCAAACAGCAAGGCCAATTCTAGATTTAAGATATATGAAGGAAGTGCTGTGCTTGCCAGAGAAAGACTGTAATATTTTATTTTATATAAGCAGGACAGCATCCTGATTAAAAGCATATGTTTGGACTCAAACTACTTGGATTCAAATACTGACTACACCTTTAAAACCTGAGTGACTCCAGACAAGTTATTTAATCATCATATGCTCTGGCAGCCTCATATATAACTGAGATTAAAAATTATGAATCTCATATGTTTTCACGAATCTTTGGAAAGTTATGATCCTTTTTAGAAATAGAAGTAAACTCACTGCTTCTCCTGGGAAGCATTTGGGGCTATTCCAGATGACATGTAGGGGAAAGAATAAATTCTTGGTAAGATATCTTTAAGTCACTGCCCAGCAATATACATTGCAAAATTTCCCTTGAGAAAAGTCTTTTGGCATATGCAGTTTTAAAAAAAAAGCACTAGCTAATGTTCTTAATCACTTCCAGAACATGTTGCATTTTCTAATACAAAGGCACTGTATGTTTCCCAATTAGACACAACTCTTTTGCATAAATGCATATCCCTCTTTCTCTGTTCTAACCTAGGGCAGATAAATGACTTTCCAACAAATGGTAATCCGCGCATATGTTTTGAATGAATGAGTCCAACCCTGCTTTAAAGCCTTAGAAACCCATTGTGTTTAGACCATTTTTCATCAACATGCATAGCTAAGAGTTGGGTTTTTCTGACACCCTCACAGACAGAGAATATAATATTACCATTAATGTAGGCACATTGGTTTTCCCTCAGGGTTCTCTCGGACTTCTTGATCATCTCGTTGGATTTTTTGTCAGGCCAGTCAAACAATGTCTCCTTTAGATTTCCTTGCAGCAGCTTCAGAAAGCAGTGCGAGTCCGTGTGGTCGTGGATACTGCTATACATGCACAAAACGACAGATGAACTCAGTGGTTGGTCCAGTACCCATCGCTTGAGCTTAAACAGATACACTGTCCAGAAGCTCTCGGGACCTAACTCATTTCAGATGCTTTAAACCTATCAATTTCCAATTCAGCACTATTATTCTGGGTACAACAACACATCATCCATGTCGAAGCATGTAACTTACAGCTTTGATGCATACTCCCACCAAAGAGCAGCTTGTGTTTTAAAAGTGCTGTCCCAGTAACACAGCAACAAGACATGAACTCAGAAAGCTTTCCTTTTAGTTTTTTCTCCCAATACAGTTTTTGTCGGTTTGTTTTTGGTTTGGAATACTTTTTTATAATACTTGTTTTGTTTACAGTTGTCTTTGAGACACAGATTTATTATGCAGCTAGGATTGGCCTACAATTCATGGTCTTCCTGCATTAGAAGGGAGGATTAGAGGTTTGCTGGGACTTCAGGTGTGACACAATGCCCAGAAAAAAATGCAGTTTTTACTAATTTATTTAGGCTGAACTAGAGTTTGGTAATGAAAGAATATTAGGAATGGAAGATTGCTCACATAGTGTGTGAGGTCTTGGATTTTTGTCTCTGGTATCACACACACACACACAGACACAAACACTCTCATTCACAGACTCATATACATACATACATACATACATACATACATACATACATATGCACACACTCAGGGAGGGGTTCATTAGAGACATTTTTAAAAGAACAAAGTAACTCATCTATGATAATGGACAGCCTTGGAATCATTGGATATCTTGTGTTTTCCCCCACAGGCGTTTCCTCTTTTCTTCTCTGTGTGTGACGGAGAATGTGTATGTGAACATATGCATATATGTGAACATATGCATATATGTGAACATATGCATGCTTATCCTGAAATGCCATAAGGTGTTCTTTGTATTAACATCTTACACACTTGGAGTGGCTTACCTGTGGTGATCTGATATTGGTGGGAGAAAGCAAACTACATGAAGTAAAAAGGAATTTATTCATGTGATCTTAGAGCAAACAGTATTTAGGAATATGAAGTCATAACAGCTGCAAGGATGATAAAAATACATAAGTGTATATAATTTTTAGGATTGACATATTGAATTCTGCTAATGTTTCAATGGACCATAAAAGAACTGTTTCCTGAGTCCGTATGCTCTAATCCGAGCCTTGCTAATCTGTTTTTAAAAATCCTGAATGAGTGACGGCTCCCCTGCCYCACTTCCCCAATTGTTCACTAGAGACCTCACACCTAAAGCCTTAGAATCTTGCATTTCTTTTCTCTCATCAAAAATGGGTCTAGGTTATTTTTTGAACAGAACCTGACACATCTTGTTTAAAAAAATAAAATAATTTCAGTTGGTAACAAGGCTGACAAATGTACAAGCAACAGAACAAGGAAACAGATGTTCAGGCTTGAGTGTTAGTTTAAATTCCCTTCCTAGTAAAGCAGTTAAACAGTAAACTGGAAGTAGAAAGACTTCTTCTGCATTTCTGACGTGTTTTTCTCCCTCCAAATCTTGCCGGTTTGGTCTTTGGTCCCACCGTTGTTGACACACCTCACACACTACAAAGGTCAGGGTTAAGCCTAGTTCCCCAAACCATTTAACTCCATAGTAGACAGAGAGGTTAGATTAAGGTGAACATTTTCTTCTTTCGAAATATTACTCATTTGGGAAAGAGGCTTGTTTCTGTATTTATTTATTTATTTATTTGTTTGTTTGTTTGTTTAGTGTGTGTGTCTGTGTGTGTGTGTGTGTGTGTGTGTGTGTGTGTATGAGTTCTTTCTCTTGCGAGAGAGTTGGTTCTCTCCTTCTACTCCGTGGATTCCAATAACTGTTCAGAGACTCATTATTCTTGGTAGCAAGCTCATCTACCCACTGAGCCATTTCGCTGGCCCCGGGGGTCTGGTTTTAATGTACNATACATACATACATACATACATACATATGCACACACTCAGGGAGGGGTTCATTAGAGACATTTTTAAAAGAACAAAGTAACTCATCTATGATAATGGACAGCCTTGGAATCATTGGATATCTTGTGTTTTCCCCCACAGGCGTTTCCTCTTTTCTTCTCTGTGTGTGACGGAGAATGTGTATGTGAACATATGCATATATGTGAACATATGCATATATGTGAACATATGCATGCTTATCCTGAAATGCCATAAGGTGTTCTTTGTATTAACATCTTACACACTTGGAGTGGCTTACCTGTGGTGATCTGATATTGGTGGGAGAAAGCAAACTACATGAAGTAAAAAGGAATTTATTCATGTGATCTTAGAGCAAACAGTATTTAGGAATATGAAGTCATAACAGCTGCAAGGATGATAAAAATACATAAGTGTATATAATTTTTAGGATTGACATATTGAATTCTGCTAATGTTTCAATGGACCATAAAAGAACTGTTTCCTGAGTCCGTATGCTCTAATCCGAGCCTTGCTAATCTGTTTTTAAAAATCCTGAATGAGTGACGGCTCCCCTGCCYCACTTCCCCAATTGTTCACTAGAGACCTCACACCTAAAGCCTTAGAATCTTGCATTTCTTTTCTCTCATCAAAAATGGGTCTAGGTTATTTTTTGAACAGAACCTGACACATCTTGTTTAAAAAAATAAAATAATTTCAGTTGGTAACAAGGCTGACAAATGTACAAGCAACAGAACAAGGAAACAGATGTTCAGGCTTGAGTGTTAGTTTAAATTCCCTTCCTAGTAAAGCAGTTAAACAGTAAACTGGAAGTAGAAAGACTTCTTCTGCATTTCTGACGTGTTTTTCTCCCTCCAAATCTTGCCGGTTTGGTCTTTGGTCCCACCGTTGTTGACACACCTCACACACTACAAAGGTCAGGGTTAAGCCTAGTTCCCCAAACCATTTAACTCCATAGTAGACAGAGAGGTTAGATTAAGGTGAACATTTTCTTCTTTCGAAATATTACTCATTTGGGAAAGAGGCTTGTTTCTGTATTTATTTATTTATTTATTTGTTTGTTTGTTTGTTTAGTGTGTGTGTCTGTGTGTGTGTGTGTGTGTGTGTGTGTGTGTGTATGAGTTCTTTCTCTTGCGAGAGAGTTGGTTCTCTCCTTCTACTCCGTGGATTCCAATAACTGTTCAGAGACTCATTATTCTTGGTAGCAAGCTCATCTACCCACTGAGCCATTTCGCTGGCCCCGGGGGTCTGGTTTTAATGTACRTAGTGCACGCCTGAACCCCCAGCTCCGACCCTAACTCCATGCTGAGATTACGGGACAATGTAAAGAAAGAATTCTCGAATGTGAATTGCCCGCCTTTGTAAAGTTGGTGGTTAGCCTGGCACTACTTACTGCTCATGTGCTGGGCCAGGCACTGTGAGAAATACCTCGAATGGGGATGGGTGTGCATCTCGCATTAGAAGGTAGAGTGATCACTTAGTGTACAGAGACATGCGTTTGATTCCTAGTATTGAAAACAGATTTATTTTTAAAATATTTATTTATTTGTTTTTGAGACAGAGTCTTGGTAAATAGCCCTTGCTGTCCTAGAACTCACTGTATTTACCATAACTTAGAGGGCTGGAGGGATGGCTCAGTGAGTAAGAGCACTGACTGCTCTTCCAGAGGTCCTGAGTTCAATTCCCAGCAACCACATGGTGGCTCACAACCATTTGTAATGGGATCTGACACTCTCTTCTGGTGTGTCTGAAGACAGCTACAGTGTACTCATATAAATACCATAACTTAGACTAACTGAACCCTGAGATTATCAAATAGCTGTTTAAAAACCACAGTATAAAAACTACTATAAAAAGTAGTTAATAGTTTGAGAAGTTGAGAAAATATGCAAAATAGAAGTGTGTGTATGACCTCAACTTCGTGAAGAACTTGTCACAAGCACATATTTGCATTAGCATAGAGCACACACACAAATGTGACTTCATAGTAGTGATATAAATAAGGCTTTTTATAACTACCCTGGACTCACAGACATCCATCTGCTCTCTTATGCTGTGATTAAAGGTGCGTGTCACCACCCCTGTCCAAAACATAGATTTATCTAAGAGAAGTAGTCTTGAGAGAAGGGGGAATGCCCGAAGGCATCTCTGGAGTAGTGAACCGCTGCTGCGTTACCTGCCATGCCCTTCGCCCCAGCACAGGATCATCAGATTAAACTTCCCATTTCCTTGATCCACGAGATTTCGAGTATACCTAAAAAGAGCAAACACACTCCGGTCTGAAACTGCCCACTGAGGTAAGGACTAGGAAAAATAAGTACAACAAAGTATCATTTAATTTATTATTATTAATTATTTTACACAGGGGTCTTATGTAACCAACAGCTATGCTGTGACCTCACAGGACAGCTGGTGACTTTAACTCTCCCTGGTCCTCTGTCCATCTCCCAAGCGCTGGGATTCCAAGCATCCCTGTTGGGCTCAGTCTTACTTTCCATTTTCTGTTTAATAATCTTTCATTCAAATGTAGAACAGGCTTAGGGCCTGTTCTTTGTTCTTTTAAAAATTCATTAAATATTTAATTAAAATTTTATTTTATTTTAAACTAATTTTTAACTAATTAATTAAATTTCCTCTCCTATATTACATTTGGCTGCCGTCTCCCTTCCCTCCTCTCAGGGAAATGCAAAATAAAACAAAAACAAAAACAAAAACAGCAACAACAACAACAACAACAACAACAAAACCAAAACCAAACCAAACAAACCAATCTTTCACCTTTTCAAAAATCCAGGACAGGATAGATCACAGAGCCATAAAATCTCATTTAAGCAAACCCATTTTCCCTCACCACCAACAGTTCACACCCATTTAATGTTAAGGAATATTCCGGAATTAAATCTATACTTCGGTTTTGCTCACCCAGCCATCTAAAAATAATGAACCCCAACTAGCTTCTTTAGACCCCAACGAATTGTGAGCCACTTCAATATGCATTTTTTTGGTCTTTGTTTTTGAAACAAGGAAGGCATTATTTTTAAAGAGTAGTAAGTAACCTCCACATGCATTCTTGGAAATGGAAGACGGCATTCAAAGGCCTGATAGCTCGAGGGCTTCCTTCCACAGGGGAAGCACTGCCCCGCCTGGTCTGCACAGGAGCATGAACCCCAGCCCCAGTGTTCTACCTTGAGAAAACCTAAACAAGKTTTTCGAATTCAAAGACCAGAACAAACAAAAACTGTCTTCAAGAGCTGAGTTTTGACTTCTCTGAAATTTATGCCTTTCCCCCCTGGTCCAGGGAGAATGACAAGACCTTTCTGTATTTTGAATCTCTGGCTTTACTGAGGTAGTCGCTCAGTCTTTACTACCGGTATGAAGAGATAAGAGAGGAGAGATAATGCAAATGTCATGTTTCTCCACGCTTATCAGTCCAAACTAATAAAAAGTAGTGTTCTCCGGGAAGGTATTTGGTAAGCCCATGACGATTTCAGGAAAGAATGTTGCCATTGCGTGGGGCATTTTCCCTACTTCTAGTAGCTAAAGTAGGCTTTGAGGGCTGGGGTTTCATTAAAGGACTATTCTAGAATTCTGCCCAGTTTACTACTAAGGCACTGATACAAATGCATTCAAAAGCACTCGTGGGGAAAAGCTCTGCAGCAGTAAGGCGTGGGCTGAAGGAAGACAGGTGGGAGGGAACAAAGGCCACGTTAGGTCAGAATACTAAAACTTTGACTATTATAATGGGTAGGGGGAAAAAAAATCCAAACCAAAACAACCATCTTAAGGAGACTTGAGCTCTCAAGTCCTAATTCAGTCCAAATGGTTCCGTTGTTAGCATCTAACCAGCAAAGCCGGCTGGGTGGGACATTCATCCTAGACTGCTGTTTCTAAGGGTAAGGAAAGGGTTGTTTGTTCACTTAGTCATCTGTTACCTCACACCCTGCAAGTCACTTTCCTCTAGTCTTGTCCTCCCTGCCACCCCCCCAAGCTCGTGGGCAGGTGCTTGCAGGACATGAGTCTCTTAGAATCTCACTAAGTACTATAATATTCATCATCATCATCATCATCATCATCATCATCATCATCATCATCATCATCATTATTGGTTTTTCAAGATAGGATTTCTTCATGCAGCCTTGGCTATCCTGGAACTCTCTGTGTAGACCAGGCTA
Source organism: Apodemus speciosus (assembly GCA_002335545.1). Taxonomy (NCBI): domain Eukaryota; kingdom Metazoa; phylum Chordata; class Mammalia; order Rodentia; family Muridae; genus Apodemus; species Apodemus speciosus. The sequence goes on from BDUI01000854.1 coordinate 106,723, forward strand.
GCCTCAAACTCAGAGATATATGCCTCTGCCTCCCAAGTGCTGGGACTAAAGGTGTACACCACCGTCGTCCAGACTATCATTTTCTTTTTAGTTATTTGTCTCCCTTATATTCTACCTCCTTACAACTTAAGAACAAGCCACACACACAATAAACAGGGTTCCTGTGTAACACTGCACTTCTCCAGAGACYCCGGTCTGGATGTACTGGAACATGCATAGCTAGCCTTGTTCCCAGTCCCCAGATCACAGACAAGAATCCGAGGACTAAGGATCAAAACACCATAGAATTCACTCCTGTTCGCCCGTCTCTGCTCTTCTTACTTTATAGCCCCMACACACCCCTCAGGACTTCACCTTAACTTAATGAGCTGTGCCTTGGTCAAACAAGAAGTTCTTGGCAATGCCATAGTTCTAGAGAGCAGGAGCTGTGTGCAGCACACCTGGGTAATTTCTCTTGGACAATGCCAAATCTAACCAGATAATGCTACTATAATAAAAGAATGTGTTATAGGTCTAGGGCAGTGCTTCTCAACCTAATGCTGTGGCCCTGCAATACAGTTCCTCATGCTGAATTTTTGTTGTTAGTTCATAAATCTGATTTTGCTACTGTTATGAATTGTAACATAAATATGTGTTTTCTGACAGTCTTAGGCGACCCCTGTGAAAGGGTCGCTCAACCACCGAAGGGGTTGTGACCCACTGGTTGAGAACTGCTGGTCTAAAGGAAGTTGCTCAGTAGCTTAGAACCCAGGCTTCCTAAATGGTGCATTGCATAGTGGAATGTGGAATCATAGAAAACTGGAACGTTTTTCTGAATGTACAGCCAAAAATTAATTCCAAATAAATTGGAATGTGAAATATATGGGTACCTGGCAGCCCTTGTCTGTGTCATCACAGACTCCATAGCAATCTTGGTTCTTTGTAAAAATTACTTATTAATGTGTGTGTCGTGTGCATTTGGGCATACGTGCACCGTGGTGCTGTCGTGAAGCTCAGAAGGCATCTTTTTGAAGTTTTCACGTAGCTCAGGCTGTGACAGCTGAGGTTTGCCTGGCTTGCCTACCTCCCAAAYGCAAGTTATTAGGCCCAGCCTCTACTGTTTTTCATGTTTAATAATCTTCCATTCAGATGTGTTATCAAAACAACAAATACTCAGCAACATTTCTTTATGTAAATAATATGTAATATTATGTACATAATTTATGTAAAAAAATCCATCTCGTTAGTAGGTATATTTGCTTTAATTCTTAATAAATGATAAAATTACATGTATGTCAAATTTAAAAAAAATTATGGTTGACTTCCAGGATACAGTTTTATTTTATATACCGTACATGGAGCTTTGTAAAAGTTTTTCAGGCCCAAGGAGCTGCAGTGGCTCTGGTTCAGTGTAGACTCCTAATCAATAATGAGAAACAGACCTGTAGAGAGTACTTAACTCTTTTCAGGCTGGTACAACTGAGATAAGAACAGCTTTGTTTCTCACTAGGCTTAATGACTGGAGGGGCACTTGGCCCACCAACTGGCCATTACCTGCATTTAAGACCTAGGACCTGTCAGGTGTACCCTTGCAGGACCCAGCCTAGAACTGCGTGATCAGAATCAAAGGAAAGTGTTTAGGATCACTTCCAAATGCAAAATGCCACCTTCTTTGTCCAGTGTTTGCTACTCACAAGTCTCAAAATACAGTTGACGTGGTTCTTTCTGACAAAACTATTCTGTATATGTTACAAGTTAAGGAGAGACGATTTTCAAGGAAAAGCCCCATTCTCCGCCATCCTTTCTGCCAGTTAGTTTCCTCCTGCTAGCCTATCTAGTACAAGCACCAAAGCTTGCTCTTTCTTCCACACATGACCTCTCAACCTCCAGGTGACTGCGTTTTCCTCTGGCCCCAGAAGGCCGATGTTCATTCTGACTTAATCCCTAAGTCAAGGCTTCAAAGGTCCCAGTGTACCAGACACTTCTTTCAAGCAAGCTCAGAAAGTAGCGGTCTTTATTTAGTTTTCCCTTCTAGATTCTGGAAAACAAGGGCAAGCGAGGGCCAAAGGCTTGGGGGCTGCAAAAGCCGCGATGTGTCCATTTTGCAAAACCCGACAGTGGGTGGGTCAACCCTCAGTGGGGCGGTGAAAGTGCCTTGGAAGAACTCGATAGCAACAGCTGGCAACGCCCGAGCGCTATTTTACATTAAAGCCTCCCAGGGTTGGGGACGAAGACTGACTTGGGGTTGGGTCTCCCACCACCACCGTTTTCTGAATGTTTGGTAGGGTGATCTCAGAGAGTCCTCTGATCTTCTGCAGTCAGTTCTAGGCGGCCGCCCCCACCCCACCCCGCCCCAGCTCTAACGTGCCAGGGGGCGGAAGGGTCCCTGTAGTGCAGTGCCAGCAGCGGCTGCATAGGTGGGGTGTCTCTGTCAGAGGCTGGGGGCTAGGGTGGTGGGGTTTTGCGAGCGACAGAGAGGGTGGGGTGGGGCCCCCTTTCAACAGAGGGGACGTAGCTTTGCAGAAGCCCGCGCGCGCTCACCTGTATTGATCGAATTTGGCATACAGAGCCCACTCGGCGGGATTGCTCTCGTAGGCTTCCAGTACAGCCTGCACCTCCTCCACGTTGACTTCGTCCCCGGCGAAGAGCTCATGCAAGATGCGGATGAGGTCGGTCAGGGTCCGGGGCTTCAGCAGCTCGGTCCGTTCCATCCCCGCAGGGCTGGGGCGCGTCTCTTCTGGCCAGCTGTGGAGGACGCGAGCGCGCCGAGGACCCCCAGCTGCAGGCTGTTCGATCACACACACCCGGGACCCCGAACGCCGGGGACGCACCGCGCTCTAAGCTCTCGCAGGGGTATCAAGACGCAAGACTAGGAGTCACGGCGGGAGAGCAGCCTGAAGCCCCAACTGGTCAGGACCAAATCTGAGGAATCCGCCCTCCCGGGCCCTTTTTAAGCTCTTGGAGTCATCTAGAATGTACCAACCGCCTTCAGGGGGTGGAGTGAGGCGGGGAGACCCGAGAAAAGGGGCCGGAGGTGGAGAAAGCCAGAGGGAAGGCCCTGGCACAGCACCGCGTGCGCGCGCGCCAGCCCTCAGAAGCCCCACTGTTGTCCTTGCCTCGCGCTTGCGGTGAGCCGCGGGCAATTTCTCCCCTTTCCTTAGCGGTGGGCGGATTTTGGCCGCTCATCTCATCCCGACCCCACCTCCCCGGCTTGGTTTTCAATCCACGCCTGTGTGTTTTAGATCTCTGCGGGAGATGCTGTGGAAAAGAAGACCACCTTCCAAATTCAGYGAAGATGCCTGGGAAAAATCAACAATGTGGGATCTCTTCCCAGGCCAGAGTGACTGTTCGGTGAACCTAAATGGTCCACATATGTGCCCCAGGCTTGGTGAAAATTAATCTTTGAAAGTCACTTTGTAGCTCTGGCTAGCTAGCTGGCTGGCTGGTAGTAGACCAGGCCAGCCTTAAACTCGAGATCCGCCTGCCTCTGCCTTCTGAGAGCTGGTGAGTTTCTTTCTTCCTCCTCTTCCTCTTTTTCAATGTAAATTATACAGTCGTGTATTGAGTACATTTTGACAACGAGTACCTGAGTTTCTAATAAGAGTGCATTCCAGGTGTTTTGCTTTTAAACACTGCCTGGTAAGGTATATCCACCATAAAGACCTGAAGGTGCCGAGAGATGGCGAGAATAGGTCTTTTGGTGCAGCTGGGCTTGAGTGGTGGCGGTGGTTGTCACTGTGCAGTCATTTAAAAGATTCTAATTACATGACTTCAGTTCGAGGCACATACGCGTAGCAAACAGTTCTATGTCCTGGCACTTAGCGTGCTCTGGGAGCAGCACGGGTTACACATGGCTGAAAAGTAAAACCCTAACAGACACAACTCAAAGTACATATTCCTTCTTTCCATTATGATGATTTGGATTATTAAAGGCATAGACTTCTGTACCCGCTTCCCCAGCCACTCCAGACATATGGCATTTATGTGGGTCACCTGGTTTCACTTTGGAACACCTCTGCTTAATGTTGTCCTACTGTGTATGTCATTTAGGAAAACCATGGCTGTTGGGAGAACACATGGAGATAGACACAGTGGCAGTGTATTTATACAATGGAGACACAGAAAGCAGGGGAACCTGGGTAATGAGGAGTTGTCCAATTTAGAGAGTGTTTAGGAGAAGACTTCCTTAAAAGTGATGCTCGAACAGGGAGGGACTGGAGATGTCGGGTGCATTTCTCTTCGAGATACTTTCGTCCAAGTGGAGGAAACATTAAGTGCATAGATGCTTGCGATGGATAGTCTTAACGTCTGGATTAGAGCACGGCCTTCTCTGTTTGATCTTTGATGCACTAAAACTAAGAAAACAAGTACAGCCGGTGTTTTTTCACTTCCCACTATTTCCAAAACAAGGGGGAAAAACCYCCCAACCTGAACACCTTCAAACCCCGAAGACTTAAGAAAACCTGCTGACTCCACTGCAAGTGTCATGGACCAAAGTTAACGCTTCATTTCAGGGTTTTTTGGATACTAGCACCCCAACCCCCTAAAAATGGGAGCAAGGACCCACACTCCAGCCACCAAGAACAGCCAGGCTTACTTCCCACCACACTACCACCGAGGTTTGCTTTTAATTACTGAACCATACGCATCGGAGGTTTTATTTAGAGTTATTATTCGCCCAAGGTCTTCTCACACTCATTAGCCATTTCTCACTTTTTAATTATTTGGGGTCTAGGGTTATCCCAGGCCTGCACTTTCTTTTTGCCTATTGTGTTTGCCTTACCCCAAATGAATCCATATATTGAGTATTAATCTCCTCACACATTCCAAGTGTTTTCTGTTACCTTCTGCTATAGAGAAGCTAAAGATTTCCTTTGCTGCTTTTGAAGTTAAAGCACTCTTATTCGGCMGGGCGGTGGTGGCGCACGCCTTTAATCCCAGCACTTGGGAGGCAGAGGCAGGCAGATTTCTGAGTTTGAGGCCAGCCTGGTCTACAGAGTGAGTTCCAGGACAGCCAGGACTTAAAAAAAAAAAGCACTCTTATTCGGCTCCTGAAAGAAACAGATGACACCCCCTATTCCCTTTCCAGGCCTCATATTCACTAAGTGCTGTCACAGTGGTGGTTTTCTTTAAGTGTTCTTGTGAGGAGAGGGCCTCCTGGAGTCATTCACACACACTTTACGAGTTCAAAACCCCAATGAGTCCTGAAGGAGTTGGGGCTTGAAGGAGTGAAGGTGTCAGTGAGTCCTGGGGGAGCCTTAGAAACAAAGATCAACAGGAAACCAGGGAGCAACTAATCCAACAAGGCCACAAAAATGCCCCAGGGGAGCACTGGGACAGAGCACCCCAGGGGAGTACTAGGACAAAGCCCAGGTATTCCCAACACTGTCCCTGTCATTCAGTGGCCTGCAGCTGGCTCTTTTCGTGCCCAAAGTTTACCCAACGTATTATAATACTTGGAACATGAAGTGGGAGCTTCCTAACAAGCTATTCATTATTTCCATCCTCCTGCAATGTAATGCTACCTACTGTTAAGTTACACAAGTGAACCGGTTAACGACAGTTATGTAATCTGAGGCAGTGCTTACAATTTTCAGTTTTCTCATCTGGTTAGAGACCATGAGAGAAGCCCTTTTAAGGTTAAAATGTCTAGGAATCAGACTCCAGGAAGTATCCAATCTTATTTGGATTTAACAATAAATCACTTTTTAACTTGCTTTATGTCCTAAATATAAAAAAAAAAAAAAAAAAAACCCTCATTATGAAATCCTTAGCATAAATAATTTTAAGGCCAGGTGGGATTTTCTACCCATGTCTTACATATCTGTGTGCTGCTGTGCCTCTGCACTTGACACTTGTATACAAGGAACACTGAAAATAGAAACTGAAGGCTCCCTTCCCTTCCTCCTGACTTCAGCTGCAGCGGAGACTTCAGGCTGTCCACTCACCACACGACTACTCCCAGGCTCCCAGAGCGTTGTAATGTCACTGCTGAAAATTATCTGGGCAAAGACCAAAAGATGATGTAAAATAGCCTGATAGAACTTCCTAAGTGCTAGACAGTCCTGAAAGCTACTGGGAAAAGAAAACAAATATGGTATACATATTTAGTTAACTTTTGATTTTATGTGATAAGTTATTAGTTATTTTGRTAAAAACTGTTACAAATTCAAACTCAAGTTTATTTTTGATTTCATAGAGGTAATAAGCATTCTGTCATCTCAAATGAATAACAGCCAACAATAAATTCAACATATTTCTTCTGTTAAGTATCTACTATTATGTTCTTTCAGTCACCTCTTACCAGGCAAAGCTACAGCAGATCTTTTCCCTTTCCAACTGACACTGTTCATAAATCAATACGTCCCAGATTTCAAAATGTAAGGTGTTTTCCTAAGCTCGTACTGTGCATAGTACCTGCATGAACTCAGCGAGGGGTGCTGGGAAAGGGGATGTCCGAATGCACTCTCGTGGCAGAAGTGACCGGCACTGTGCCGCACAGCCACATAGTCCTCCACGGCACGGCTGAGGACGACTCTAAAGCACACTCCAGGGTTTAAGAGTTACAATAAGGCAGTGCGGAGGAGCCCTGGAGTCTGAGGCTGGTCAGCCTGAGTGACACAGCCAATCTCAAAAGCAGAACAACAACAACAAGGGTAGCATTKCAGGCCTTCAAGGTTTTTTTCTTCTGATAAAAAATACATTTCTATCCTTAGCTTTGAAAGTAAACACTTGGGCTCCATACACACTTCAGACCCTGTAATCCCCTTTAGACATGCCATTTATTGAAATTTTTTTCCCAGAGGAGTTAACTTCATGTTTTTTTTGAGACAATCTTATTCTGTAGCCCCACACAGTCTTAAACTTTCAACCTTCTGTCTCCACTTCCTCAATGCTAGGCACTGCCATGCGTGCTTCTGCTGGAAATCTTTAAGACTCCTATGGAGCTGGGTGAGGTGGTCTATCCCTTCAGTCTCAGCACTTAGGTGGCACAGACAGACACACTGATCTCTGGGAGTTCCAGGCTAGGCAGAGCTACACAGTGAGACCCAATCTCAAAAAAAGGTTTGAGATAAAGTATGTAAGGTCAATGTTAGCTCAGGCCATGGCCAGGCTGATAGTGCCAGTGCCAGTCGCACTCTTTGTGATGGCATGAAATACACATACAATTGGACACTACTTCAATCATTAGCTCAGAATACTTTCAATTTGGAAAACGCATTYTGAGCACTCAATGAATGCTGGAGATGCAGCTCAGCAGAGCCTGTGCCTTGAGTGCACAAGGCAAGGGGAATGACCCCTAAGCTTGCAAAAATACAAACTAAAAGTACACAGAGGTGAGAAGTGAGGGTTGGGAGGAAACGGGGAACTTGGTGCTGCTTGGTTTCCCAAGTCAGTTCTCCTGACACAGAAGTGACAGTGGGCACACACTGGGTAGGGCTCTAGTTGGGAGAAGCTCTTTTGCAGTCCTGTCTAGCTGTGGACTCCTGGTCCAGTCCTCCTGCTCAGGCTTCCTGACACTGAGACTGTAGGTGTGGATCACAATGCCCTGGATGAGGCTCAAGAACCACAAATGACACACTGAAGAGCTGAGACTCATCTGCTCACAATCTGTAAAACGGTGTCCCTGCAGGATTAATTTTAAACTATGCACATCCTCCAGTGTCAACACAGCTGCTTTCCGGATTACACAGTAACTAGAAATTAGCTTCAACAGTCTTTCCTCCAATCACCTGGCAATGCAGCAAAAACTGTCAGTTTGCCAACTGGCTGCCCTCTACTGGACAACTTAGATCAGTGCACTTTGTTTTACAAAGTAACACCTATAAATGTAAACATTCTACATCCCAAACAGAGGTTTGTAAATTAGTTTTTTATCGTGGAATCAACACAGTGCCAATCCCAAAAGTTAATAACTTCAGTCGTCCTAAGACCCTGCAATCCAAATACAATTCCAGTCTCCTTTCTACCCTGGAACAGGAGTGTGTGGAGTATTGGGCACACACCAATGGCAATCTCTCATGATAATTTTATGGTGACACAATTCTCATTCGTTAGTCTATTTACTCTATGATGTTTTCTTACACATAAACACAAGTCATAACAGATTCATGCTGGATATTTGATAGTCAGTCTCTTCCCAMAGCAYTGAAACTTCTCTCTGCATTTCTTTCTTCTGTGAAAACATCAAGTTGCTCATTTTTGGCTCATCCCCATGCCTGGGATTTGCAGTAATGTAGGACCAGCTTACCATCACTGCCAAAACACTATAAAAAAGAAAGACAACATTTCAAAACACTGATTCTGTTAGATTTAAGAGTCCTATTGTGCTGGTGAAGACAGCTCAGCAGTTCAAAGCACTGGCTGTTCTTCTAGAGCGTCTTGGGTTCAATTCCCAGCAACCACAGTGGCTCATGGCCATCTATAAAGGGATCTGATGCCCTCTTCTGGCACGTAGTTGTATGTGCAGATGGAGCGCTCATATATTTAAAAAGTACATTAAACATACTATCTTTTTCAAAAGATGTCTCTTCCTATCACATATATCACTATTTATAAGCATTCAACAAAACCAGGGTGTCTTGGGTATGGATTAAATACTTTCATTGCCTTTACAACCTCTCTGACATGAGGTTTTTCATCTCTTTCCCAGCAGTGCTAGCTATCTACTAATGATTACTGCCAGGAAGCAACACTGTTGATAAGGTCATGTTAGTGCATTTTAATTAAATTTTTGGAGCTCTCAACTATAGATAACAATGAATAATGCAGAAGTGATACAGATTAGACAAAATTTCTAAGAAAAGAAAAAGGTGACTTTTAAACAGAACTTATTCCTTGACTATTTAAGCTTAACTTATTTAAGCTTAAGACTTTACTCTGAAGGTGTTCACGATATAACAGAACATGGTTCTCTTTCTACATTGATAATTAAAGTGGCATGCTATCTTTTAAAGACATGAATTAATAACTCACTCTATACAATAGACATGGTACCTGTGGGGTGAGGTTACTTACCTCATATAGAGTTCCAACCTCCTGGTCTGGGGAAGGGGCAAAGGACTGATTCACATAAATAAACTATAGGGGAGAAAGAAAAAACAAAAGGATTCAAAATGGTATCCTAAAATACAAGGCTTCGTTCTCAGCTTTTTGTAACTAAGAAACKTTTTGTTTTGTTTTTTTCCGAGACAGGGTTTCTCTGTGTGTCCTGGAACTCTCACTCTGTAGACCAGGCTGGCCTCGAACTCTCAGAAATCCGCCTGCCTCTGCGTCTGCATCCCAAGCACTGGGATTAATGGCGTGCACCACCACTGCCCGGCTAACTAAGAAACGTGTGTGTGTGTGTGTGTGTGTGTGTGTGTGTGTGTGTGTGTGTGTGTTTGCGCGTGTGCGCGCACGCACAAGAGACTGATTGACACTGGGTGTCTTCCTTGACGGCTCTCTTGCCTATTTTTTGAGACAGAGCCTCTCTCTGACTATGGAGCTCATCTAATGGCTAGAGCGTCTGGCCAGGGAGAGCCGGATCTGCCCATCCCGCCAGCAGGCATTGCGGTTCCATATATGTACAGGGACCCAAGTTTATGTAGGGGAGGGGACCTGAGCTCAGGTCTTCATCTGGGTAAGTTTATGTAGGGGAGGGGACCTGAGCTCAGGTCTTCATCTGGGTAAG
>BDUI01000854.1:164196-174540 GCA_002335545.1 Apodemus speciosus
TTAAAATTGAAATCGAAGATGATACATAAATTAATATTTTTAGGGTTTAAAAGCTTTTGAAGGGGCTGGAAGATGGCTCAGCAGTTAAGAGCACCGACTGCTCTTCCAAAGGTCCTGAGTTCAATTCCCAGCAACCACTTGGTGGTTCACAACCATCCTTACTTAATGAGATCTGATGCCCTCTTCTGGGGTGTCTGAAGACAGCTACAGTGTACTTACATATTATAAATAAATAAATCTAATATGTGTTTCTAATTGTGGTTTAAGCACTTCTGCAAAGCAAGAAACAAGCCTGTTTTGTCTTGCTTACTTTTTGTTTTGTTTTGGTTTTTTTGAGACAGAGTTTGGCAGTACAGCTCAGGCTAGTTGTTAATTGAGTTTCTGGGATTACAGCTGTGTGCCACTATGTYCTGCAGGACAAGGCTATATAAATTCCCAAAATAAAAGTTAATCTGCCTCACATTAAAAAATTAAAAGATTTGGCATTTCCTCTTTTACTAAAAAATTAATGATAATTAAATTTAATTAATAATATCATTATTTTGTTAATGATTTTGAGTCTGAAACCATTTAATACCATGTTTATTAATGTTGGTCCTTTTGATTTGGCTGTTAGGTCAAAATTACGAATGTTCATATAGCAGTTTCTAGAAGAAAGGGTAAAGAAAGACTTCAGTTTGTATAGATTACTCCAGCTACCATCTTATAATGCTGTATTTCAGGCTTGAAGAAAATACTTCAAGGTGGTAGGATGGTATTTTATACATTATGAAATAAGTACATAAACTGTTAATTTCGGTTTCCCTTCCAGAAAATTGATTACTGCATGGAGGAAAGGGAAGTTTTCAGGTTCTTTCAAATATATTTTAGCAATGCTGCTTTTTCAGTTTTGCTTGCACATATTTTGTTTATTTTTGGGTCTGGCAATTTAAAAACAAAACCAAAACCAAATCATATCCATCCATTACTATCTTCGTGATTCAGGTGCTTGAAATTCCCAAGAGTATGTCTGTACAAGTCTCCTATCTGTTTGGCCTCATTTTGGTATACCTGCAGACTTCATTTTGTTTTCTTTCTCTTAATTCTGTTAATTTATTTAACCTCATGGGAGAGAAAACATGGCCATTCTTTTCTCTATGGCACTTCATTCTTTCATCCAGTTCATCCTCTTAGCTGCTTTGGATTCATAGATTTGTTTTCGTTAGTGGAGCGGCCGCTGCTGAGCTGCCATGCTGGTGCGCTAGTGTAACGGACGGAAACAAGTTATTTCTCCAGTAGAACTTCATTCCTCTGATTTTTGCTTTGTGTCCACTATGCAATCTTAGATCTTTACCAGCAATGCTGTACTGTCAAGAATAGCGTATTTTTTACATTTTAAAATTATATATGCTACTAAAAAGTTGAGGTGAACTTAATTTCTGTAAATATTGCTGTTGGAAAAGTTGTTAATAAAAGTTACCTATTTGAGTACATCTTCAAAAAAAGCTTAGCTAAGATGAAAATTACTTTTACCTGTGTCCAAAAACTGATTTCCTAATGGGAAATTAATTACCTTTTCCATATTTTATGTTTTAGTAAAACCGTTTCAGACTTATAGTCAAGGACATCTGAAAATGAAATTTATTTTCTGTTTTGGTGTTATATGAGTAACACAGTCTTTTTGTTTAAATCATAATTTATCTTGAAACATCTATAATTCATGTAAGCTTTATGAAGTGATTAGTTGGCCTATTTTTATTTATATTCTGCAGAATCTGATCTCTTTGAATATTAGCTTAATGAAAATTAAAATATATATTTTATTGTTTACTACCATTTATTTTCCTAATATACCGACTACACAAAAGCATTGAACATGCTTGAGAAATAATTTGGTTCTGCTGATCCATCTGCGTGTTCTGACAGTTCCCATCCTCTGCATGTCTATGGCTTGCTGCATATGGTTAGAAAGAGGTCTAGATGGTTGCACTTAGAAACTTCTGGTTTTGCATAGCTCTGTGTAGCACATAAATGCCATTGACATCAGGTTCTATGGTGACTTTGTATATTTAATTAGTAGCTAAGAGTTGAAACTATCTTTGGTCACAGAAACAGTTTAATGAAATGTAACAGGATGTTTTTCTCTTTCTTTGCCTGAGCTTAGCTATACACATGCTATTATAGAAAACAAGACTTCACCATAGTGAAAAATAGGGCTCCTATGTATAAAGGTAAACTTTAAAATGAGCAGAATAAGATACATTCTTTCACAACAATAAAATCTTTTAATAATTTATACCTTTAAAAATATTTATATTCAAATATTTTACCATGGTCAGTTTTTTATGTGCAACTCCTTTATGGAAATTCCACACTAAAATAGTTGGAAATTGATCTGGGAATTTGAAAATTTACCAAGTCCTTGACCTGGAAAAACTATGATAGCTCCAGATGCCTACAACTTTGAAATAATTTCTGTTCCCTTGCAGACAACACGTTCTTGGGATAAGAAAACTTACAGGGTGGTAACCATATTTGAACTGGATTATTTGATTCTGAGTCATTCTAAATTTTGATAGCTAGGACTTTTACTTGAAATTATCAAATTACAGATCCTTTTGAATATGGTATCTATTGAGTTATATTATTCTGAAGATGTATTTTTAGATGTATTTTTAACATCTTAGGGAGTGGGTGGGAGGAAGTGGTGTCTGCCATAAAGTTCATTGTGTCAGGTAGGTACAGATGAGGAAGTCAGTCAAAGTTCCAATCCCGCATCAAAAGCAGCCATCATTAAGTCACAGACTCCAAGCCCCTGCCCTGTCTGGACCTGGCTGTGGAGCCTCCATCTTTGTCGCCATGTCGTTGCCTGTGGGACCACATCTAGTATTTACTAATTTTCCTGTTTCCAATCCGAAATTGATAATCCATGGCTTTTATTTTATTGCTTAACAATGTTTGTATCCTTTATTCAGCAAATAGTTTACACTGGCCTATTTTGTATCAGTCAAGATTTTTCTCAGGTAACAACAGCTTTATTGTTATTATTATTTTAATTAAGAGAGGTAGGATTACAGAAGACAAAAACAAATTATGAAAAGGGACTTTAAAACTATTGCTTCTAATTTTATGGCTATTTTCTTTTCATATATGTAATTGATCAGAGGGGAAGGGTTCTTTTTTATTATTTGTTTTGTGTAAAACAATGCCATTGAACCGAGATGTATTTGTTGGCTTTTGCTTTTTATATAGTCTGAWTTTTTTTTAAAAAAAACAAYGAAGTCTTATTGGTGTATGTTAAATCTTGACAATGAAGCCTATTAATAAAATTCAAAAGTTAAATATATATTCATTTTAAGCTTAGTTTTTGTCAAATTATTTGACAAATTATAAATGTTCCTACTAGAGGAAGCCAACTGTTATGTACTAATGGTGATAACTATAAATTTAAAATTCATTTCTTTACATATACTATTATTTCTCCAAGTTTGTGTGGTTGAAACTTGACTTGTGTTACTGAGTTTACTTCAGATGACAAAGCATGTTTAATCATTAGATTTCTACTAATGACTTGCTCAGGAGTCTCCATGCAGTTTCAGCTTTGGGCAAAATTGTTCTTTTTAGACTTAGGCTTCCCTAACGGTGTTTTTTAAATTTAGTGTATTAGACCTTTCTTAGAAAAGTTTGGAAGAACATTCATAGTATTAAAACCAATTTCATTKKTTTGAAATATAAGGGTAACCCTGGATGAAGAAACTAAATAATTACTATTTTATTTTACAAACATATACTAATGATAATTTCCATTTTAAAATAAAAAATAAATCTGTCATGACTGAGTAGGGCATTTTAATAAGGAAATTAATAATAATCATTCTTTAAAACTCATCACTGTTAAAACTGTAGCTAAAAATTTAGGTGTTATGTGAACATTGTGTGTGGTATCTGGATAGCACACATAACTCGTACTTAAATCTTTCTTTACATTGTTATTGCATGTATTCACTGTATTTTCTAATGTGTCAACTGTTTTCTCTTTATAGATTAGTATTTCAAAGTAACCATCTCATACTGATTCAAACTACCATCTGTTCTCTAAGCTTGTTATGTGAAAACCTTTATCATTGTCTTCCATTGCTAAGTTTGTTTGTAATGAGCTACACCTGAGTCGTACATTTTCTTTTCTTTATTTGCTTCCGTATACAGGCTGGCTTAGCGGGAGCTCCAGCCCGCGCTGTATCAGCTGTAAAGAATATGAACCTTCCTGAGATCCCAAGAAATATTAACATTGGTGACATCAGTATAAAAGTGCCAAACCTGCCCTCTTTTAAATAAATATTAAAAAGGCCACTCCCAGGTAAAACCCAGAGGGGAAGTCATCTAAGTTTACCATGCAATTGTTTACCAAAAACAGAGGAGAGTCTTAACTTTGCTCTTGGATTTAAGTCAAGGTACTGTATAGAAGCTGCATAAAGTCAGTATGGAGTTCAGTGTTGCTTCTCATGCTCAGTGATTTTAAAGAAATCGACTAGTTCCCGTGTGATTTTTTTTCTTTTCTAAATTGCATTCCTATGCCCACATAAAGGCATGCCCCTATATATTGGCTATTACAGTCTTTGGAAAATCGAGATGTTTCTTTAATTATGTACAACCCAAGATGTTGATGTTTTGTATGGATCGCAAGTGCAGCATTCTCTAATTCTTTCTGCTGTTTGTCACAGTTGTTATTTAAAGAACCAAGTATGTATTGCATGAAAACATGACCTTTTCTTTAGTTTAAATAAACTCCAAGGTAACTGGATTTCTAAAGTACCTTTCTGTTTTGCTTGGTATCTACTTTAGCAATAATTTTTTTTACAACCTTCCGATTCAACAAAGTAAATAAAAGTATATTTTACCACTGTTAAGCAACTGTCAGTGTTGACTTTTTCAATTCATACTCATGTTTTTACATGTTTCAGAGGCTCACTGGATCATTCAGAAACTGCTATGTCAAAGATTGAGTGGATATCAGTGTGTTTATTTTGTGTGATAAGACTTATAGTGGGAGATGGTGTCTCTTTCATAARTTTAACGAAATGTTTTGTTTTTCTGTAAATATCCTTGCCTTAAACTCTTGGCCTCACATTCTTGCCCAGATGATGAACAGTGATGTCAGCAGGTAGCTGTTTGTGAAGGTTCCACATAGTGTTATAAAGTCAGAGCTAAACTAACGGCTGAACCTTGAGTGCTTGGTTTTGCCTCTTAAGTTCTGGCATGTGTTCTGATTTCTTATTGGCTCATATTTTCACACACACTCTTCTTTCAGGAACTGAGGGTTCCTCCCCTAGCTAGACCATGGTTTCCATATAGTTCTCTTTCCAGACATGTTTTTTTTTTTGAAGCACTTCTTCAGATTTGTTTTATGTATGAATTTTACTCTTAAGAATTCTGTAAGGAAAAAAAAATCACTTTTTCACGCTTTGTCTCATTTATTTCACCACTTTAAGCAATAAGACCAAACAATAATGGAGGGTTTTTTTTCCCTTACACTGAATCATATTTATTTCTATGCGGARTCACAGACTTTATCATATTGAGGTAAAAGAAAATTGAATCTTCAGTTTTTGCAATTTCCACCAGTTCCGAGATGGTAAAAGACTTAGGGGAAAGCTGTACAAGTGGGAGCTCGTGAAGGAGGGTGGGCAGGAGGAAGTAGGAGTGAACTGCAGAGCCATACTCAGGGATGTGCTTAGGGTAGTCGAGAAGCAGCAGGAGCCAGTAGCAGAGTGAACGAGAGATATAGAAAGGGTTACCGAATCTCCCTGATGTCAATTTTTTGGAAAATATCATCCTGAGTGAGATAACTCAGACCCAAAAAGGACATACACGGTATGTACTCACTAATAAGTGGATGTTATCCAAAAAAGTACAGAATACCCAGGATACAGTCCGCAGAACTCAAGGCAAACAAGCCCAAGGGCCCAAGTGAGGATGCTTTGGGAGGGAGAAGAAAACAATCACAGTGGTCAGAGGGAGGGAGGGACATGGGTGAGAGGAGGGGGGAAAGGGGGAACAGGATCAGGTATGGGGGCTGGAAATAGGAGGGTAGCCCTGAGGGCCATCAGAAAGAATGGAAATATGCAACCTGGGGGTGGGGTAGGAGGTGGGGGAACCCTCTAGAATGTATCAGACACTTGGGAGGTGAGAGACTCTCAGGACTCAAAAGGTGGGACCTTAGACGGACTGTTCAACAGTGAGGAGGGAACTTGTCTACCTCAAGTAGACAGGGCATCAGGTGGAGGAATGGAGTTACTGTCCCACAGTCAAAAACACTGACCTGTTCCTKTCTAAAAGAAGTGCAGAGACAGAAGTGGAGAAGAGACTGAGAGAATGGAGGTCCAGTTATCAGCCCAACTTGAGATCCATCTCAAGGGGAGGCTTCAAGGCCTATTACTGATACTGTGGTGTGCTTACAGACAGAGGCCTAGCATGGCTGTCCTCGGAGAGGCCCAACAAGCAGCTGACTGAGACAGAAGCAGATACTTGCACCCTAACAATGGACTGAAGTTGGGGACCCCTGTGGTTGAATTAGGGAAGGGCTGGAGAAGCTGAGGAGGAGGGCAATCCCATAGGAAAACCAGCAGACTCAACTAACCCAGACCCCTCAGATCCCTTAGACGCTGAGCCACCAACCAGGCAGCATACACTAGCTGGTCTGAGGCCCCTGATACATAGATAGCAGAGGACTGCCTGGGCTGGCCTCAGTGAGAGAAGATGTGCCTAACCCTGAGAGAGAGACTGAGGCCTGGCAGGGGTGGGGTGAGCTGGGCTGGGCTGGGAGGGTGGGGACTTCCTTTGGAGATGGGGAGGGCGGAGGAGTGGGTAATGACTAGATTGTAAAACAAACAAACAAAACCAAAAATAAAAATTGAAAGTAATTAGAAAAAAAGTCTTGTAGCAACAGCCAACCCTAATACACTTTCTCATACCTATATTTAAAAGAGCTGGGGAAGGAAATGAAATTATTGAATAAATAGAAATTTTTTTTAGCTCAGTCTGGCGTCAAGTCCCTGGTGCTGAGATTGCTGGCTTCACAGACCTAAAAGAACAAAGGCAGCTGTACTACGAGCCAGTTTGTCAGGAAGATATTAAAGAAGGAGATGAAGAGCTTTAGGGAGTTGTGATCACAGTGCAAGATCCCAGCCAGCTAACCTCCTGCCTGTGCTTACAAAGGCAGACCTGAATTCAAGGTCAGCCCAGGACACAGCGAGTTTAGGTCCAGATATTGGATATATTTTTAAATACTATAAAATTGAATATTTAAATGAAATGATTAGAAGATAAAGTTCAATTTCTAGGAAAATAAGACATTTAGGGAGTAAAAGGTAAAATTAAGAGAATCATTCCATAGGTTGAGGAGTCAGAAAACACAAGGAAGAAGTTAGCACCCCGCCCCCCATCTTCCACTTTTCTTAATCTTTATGTGGGTTGTAATAGTTTTGAAGTTTATGGACCTTCAAAATACATATTGAAAAAGACTCATACTAGTGCCCTAGTTGGCCTGGTGCTATGTAATGAAATATACATTGGGTAGATTATAAATGGCAGAAATGTATTCTTACAGTTTTGGAGACTAAGACATTTCACATCAAGAAATCAGCATGTTGTTTGTTTCTGGTTTTTGTTTTTTAGTCTAGCAAGGGCCTTGGTTTTTTGGTTCAAACAAATACCTCTTAGTTGTGTCTTTTGAGGATAAATGGACTAGCTAGTTCTTCAGGGGCCTCTAAGGACACTAATCCATCAGGGCCTCAGCCTCATGGCATAATTACTGCTAAAGGACTCCTTTATAGTTTTGCATTGCTAATTAGCATTTCTTTCTTTTCTTTTTTTTAAAAAAAAATACTTCTGCAGAGAAGAACATTATTTATTTTATTTATATGAGTACACTGTTGGCTCTCTTCAGACACACCAGAAGAGAGCATTGGATCCTATTACAGATGATTGTGAGCCATCAYGTGGTTGCTGGGAATTGAACTTAGGACCTCTGGAAGAACAGCCAGTGCTCTTAACCACTGAGCCATCTCTCCAGCCAAATGAACCAGTAGTTAGCATTTCAACATAAGAGTTTTGAGCAGTGTCTTACTCACTTCAAGCTGCTATAAATGCTCAAAGTAGCTTATAAACAAGTGACACTTTAATAGGTTTGGAAGTTTCCATTTAAGATCAGGCCTTCAGCATATTTGTTGGCAGGGGACTGGCTTGTAGCTGCAAAGGGGAGAAAAGAGCTGCAAGGTCATAGCAGATGTTACCTGTCAACTCTCTAGATCACAGATTCTCAACCTTCTTAATGACGAGACCCTTCGATACAATTCCGCATGTTGTGGTGACCCCCAACCATAAAATTAATTTCATTGCTACTTCATAACTGTGATTTTGCTACTGATATGAATTGCAAATATCTGCTATGCTGCATATCTGATATTTGACCCTTGTGAAAGGGTCATTTGACCCCCAAGGGGGTCATGATTGACAGGTTGAGAACCACTGAATTAGATGGCAAAAATTAACGGGGTTGACTTACATCCAGTGGTAGAGATGATTAGAGTGGTAGAGAGTTCTCTCTAGCATGAGAGAGCTCTCATATTGATACCTGGGTTGTGATTTAACATCTAAAAAATACAATAAAATAAAATATCAAGTTCTGTGGGAAATTYTAATGAAAAATAAACATTTATAAACATACCTTGTGACACTTTGTGGTGATTCAGAATTTCTGTGTGTCTTTTGTTTTGATTTTTTAAAAGCAGGATCTGTGTGTCCAGTGCTAGTCTTCATGATCATCCTGTCTCAGCCTCATAAGTGCTGAGACTACAGGTATGTCTCATAACTCTTGGCTGATCCTTTACTATAAAGGCATTTATTACATTAATTTTATACCAAACAAAATAGTACATGTAAATAATTGTTTATATGTAAGAAAATGGTTAGAGTTAAGTACTATGTTAGTTTTAATAGCAAAAGAATAGAATGACCCAGGGTCTGTCCAGGATTAGCTGAAAGACCACATTACATCCATATCATGCAGTTCTACCACGGACAGAGAGATTTAAAAGGTCCCTGAAGGTTGCCAAGAAATAGCCCTTAGAATGCGCTACTTAGTGAGAAAGGAAGGCGGGAGGTGCCTGTCGGTGCGGTGTGGTACATGTATGTGAGGGCCTTTCAGGAAAACTCGTGTGGGACACTATTGAGAGGTTATTAGGAGGAGTTGGATTGCTTGATGTTGAAAAAAAAACTGACAAGTCCAAGACCTGCAGCATCAACTTGATACAGGGCTCAAGAACAGCCAGTCAGTTTTCATCCTAAGAAAGGAAAAAGCCAGTGATGTAGTTCAAAAGTAGTGAGACAAGAGGAAATCTCCTTCCCGGGGCCAGGCAGGTGAGCTATAATATATCAATTAGAGGGAACAGGAAATTGGGACTACAAGTAAACCTAAAGAACATTATCTTCAAATCATTTTATATAGTTCTTAATCCCTAAAAGTTGAATTTGAAGCAGAAAAACTGATACTGCCAGAGAAGAAATACTTCACATAACTTTGAAATGCATGACTATAGACAAATAGACCGTGATCCCGCCCTCTAACTGTTCTTGTAAATCAGCGTTAGTGTTGTTTCTGAAACTGTTTGTGGGGAGGAGGGCCCGTATTCCCATTTAATTGATGGATCTATTTCCTACATCTTGGCCCTGGAAGATGAGAGTGAACTAGTGAACTACTACAAATTTCAGGTTGCAGCCCAATTGTAGCTACTGTGTCAATGTGATATATGTTAGAGGAGATTAATAAAACCATGTTGTATCATATACATGCACATATATTACATTCAAGTACATACATACATACATACATACATACATACATACATACATGTTGAGGTTTGGTCTTTAGTTACGTATTGTAATGCTAATACTGGCCCCCAAGGCCTGGTTGCCCACAGGGATGAGATAATCCACGTGTACTATGTGACCTTGCTCCTTAATTTAAAACTTGGTTAAATAAAGATGCTGACAGCCTATACCTAGGCAGGGAATAGGTGAGATTTTTGGTTCCTGGCTTGGGGAGAGAGGAGAGAYCATGGAATAAAATTATTAAAAATCATTGCTGTGAGGGCTCGCCAGTTGGAGTTAAGAGCAGCCCAGACAGAACATGGCAAGTTCTATTGTGGGGTTATTGGAGGGGAGTAGTCATAATAGCTTAGAGGATAGATATCTGCCAGCTCTAGTGCATTATAGGCTTATTATAAATATAAAAGTTGTGTGTCTTTTTTTGTTTGTTTGTTTTTTGTTTTTCGAGACAGGGTCTCTCTGTGTAGCCCTGGCTGTCCT
>BDUI01000855.1:54364-75944 GCA_002335545.1 Apodemus speciosus
TGTGTACAGGTTGGTTCTTTTCTTCTATCATGTGGAATCTGGGGACTGAACTCAGGCTATCAGATCTGGGGACAAGCATGTTTACCTGCTGAGCTAGTTTGCCAGTCTTGAATTTGAGAACTTAAACGACTAAAATTATGGAGCTGGAGAGATAGCTTGGTGGTCAAGAGTATTGGGTGGCTCTTCCAGAGGACCAGGGTTTGATGCTAAGCATATGCATGGCAGCTCACAGCCACCTGGAACTACAGTTGTAAGGGATCCGATGGCTTCTTCAGGCCTCCTTGGGTAACAGGCATACATGCAGTGCACAGACGTGCAGGAAAAACACGCCCACACATAAAATAATAAAAATTAAAAAATAAATTAGTACTATGTTTAGGAAGATGATAAAAGTTTGTGAAGATAAGGTTTTAAAGAAAATAGAGGCCATAAGTATCCACTTATAAATATTACAGAAGAGTTGAAAATACTATTATAAAAACATCTGTATAAAAACTGTGATAGAATCAACTCTGTAGACTCCTAACTACTGTACTCATGGGCTGGCACCTGAATACAAGAAAGGCAGTGGCATCTAAGAACTGCTGCATCTGCTCATAAGGTCCACTTGGAAGATGACTACACTTTTTCCCTACCCTTTATTTCAACCAATTCTTGCATTCTCAAAATTTTTTACCACATGACATAGCAATTTTATTTGTGTGTGACTTTGTTGTGGGCACTGTTATTTTCATTAATTTTGTGAGGCTATTTCCTGCACTCTGCTTTCAATGTCTTGAAGGGTATTTATTCAATCTGGACTCAATCTCTTTTCTACACTCTGCTGAGCAATTTCCTGCATCTCCTGTAAGCTTCAGAGAGCAGTGTGGTTGAGGGAACCAGGTGATGGAGAACATCACCTCTTCTCTAGGTCACTCATTTATGGAGCAGAACAGAACTCACTCAAGAACTAATCCAGATTTTGTTATCTGGAGGATAAAAAATTTTTTACAAATAATATATTCAAAGTTAGAAGAACTTAAAAGAATTTTATACTGTAGAGCAATAAGGTTAATGAAGTTCCTGTTAATATTTAATTGCAAGAATGTGTGTTCTGACTCTCCAATACTTGAAAGGCTATTTCATGAACTTAAGCTAAAATCTAAAACCAAAAACCAAAAAACCAGGCACCCCTCACTATTTTAGTATTATTATTAGATGATGCAAATATGTAATTTAGAGTCATACATCAATAAGAAGCATGAATGCTTCTTTCCCATGTGAAATCTATAATGCATTTTATATGAGACCATAGTAACCCACGAGAATCAAGTTACAAGAGTGGAAGGAGAGTTAAAAGCACAGCATCTTAGTGTTCCACCAGGGCAGACAGAGAGTACAGGATGATCTAAGTGCCTGGCAACGTGCCAGGCTAAGGCTAATTTCAAGTGCAAGCCTGTTACTCTCTTAGACTGTATCGGTACATGCCTTTTTAGCTTCTGTTTAAGTTCTATAATGGAGACACTGTGCAGGATGATTTGTCTTTTTAATTGAATACATTTAAGTTAGTATGATTATTGTTAAAACTTGAATGGTAGCTTATTATTTTAACAAAAACACCCTTGTGTAAACCATATACCTGTGCCTCCAGAAATTTAACAGGCCTCATCTTAATCAAGGTCCTATTGGTAGAAGGTATGTTGTTCCATTACATCAGTTCAGCTCATATTTCAGAACCTGAATTCTGTCATTTGAAGCAATGCATTCAAGTGGATGGCAGTTTTCTTCCATGGCCTTAGAATTATGCTCTTCTAGCACTAAACAGTAGATGACTATGTCATTAATGTTTTATTATGAAGCCACTTTTGAAGTCCAGCTGTCAGGCAAACTTCAGCAGACTCTAAAAACCTCAAGAAGATTCGAATTGGAAGTGGTAGCACACACCTTTAATTTTAGTACTTGGGAGGCAGAGGCAGACAGAGCAGCATGTGTTTGAGGCCAGCCTGGTCTACATAGTAAGCTTCAGTCCAGCCAGAGCTACACAGTGACAAATAACAACAAAACTGACATGCTCAGCATATTACTCAATACATATGCAGAAATACATAGTAACGGATTTTAAAATGTCATTTTATATAGAAATATAGAATTTATTAAAGTATAAAAAAGATCATGGTTTTGAAATAATCAATGACACATTCACTTAGTTTGATGACAATGCCCACATAATAGACAATATGGATTGTATTAGAAATATTTAATAAAAAACCGTTTTGCCCTACTTGTAAAATCCTATCTTTCTTCAACTGTCCTGGGTGGACTGCACTAAAGACACAACTTTCTCCTCTGCCAGAGACTCCATCAGCTCTCATGCAATATGACCAAAGCATGAAAGTAAAAATTTCGGCTTCATTTCCCTTAATTTTTAGTCCAAATTCAACTTCCAGGGGCTACTTTCCCCAGATAAATGCTGTCATCTCAAAACAATGTTTTAAATCCCTGTACCAATGTCATCCTCTGCCATTCCCGTGTCCTCTTCACAGAACTGTCCATCCAACACAATCCAGGTCATCTGTCTTTTTAGCTTCCACTCCTCTGGCACATGCAATCCCCAACCTTCACTTTTATTCAACAGGAAACAATTCCAGAAGTTTCTTGAACTTTTCTATTGCTAGTCCAATATATTTTTCTTTTTCAACACATTTTTAAGAAAAGTAGTTAGAGGCTGGGGAGAAAGTACATGTATACAAAATATATACATGTACTATTCCCACCCACCAAGCCCCACAAACTTTTTTAAGTGATGGTGCTGAATATATCAATTGTTTTCCTAATCTTGACATTACAATATAGGCCAAAAGTTAAATAAACATCTGAGCTACAATATAAGCTGAGTAACACATTTATATTTTCAGCAGCGCAATGTATATAGTAAATCGTAAAAATAGACAGTCACCATGACAGAGCTATATAAATTATAATATATACAACTGCCAGTTTACATTTTCAATAATGACAGAAAACAAAACAAAACAAAACAAAACAAAAAGTATCAAATCAGGAAAAAAATATCACCAAAAAAGCAATTTACTACAATAAAGAATTTATGACTTTTAGGGATACTATCATTATTATGTCACATAAAGTTCAAATAGTAAAAGAAAGGGGAAAACATTTATTATGTTATAACCCTAATTGGAATCAATTGGGGGTTCCTTATGTTTTTTCCTACCTAATTTTGAATAACAACCAAAGAAAACCTCATTTTAAATTTATCTAATTTTCACATTGCTGCCTATGCTTATTTCATCTCATTTTTCACTGTAGCAAAATGAACCTTTACATATTTTACTTTTCTTCCTTTTTTAAAGATTCATTTATCTTTATGTGAATAGATGTTTGCCTTTCTGTGTCTGTATACCACATGAGCACTTGGTAGCCTTCAGAAGCCAGAAGAAACCATCAGACCCTCTGGAACTAGAGCGTAGCTAGGCATGAGTCTCCATGTGGGTGCTGGGAACTGAATCCAGGCCCTGTGCAAGAGCAACCAATGCTTTTAACTGCCAAGCCACCTCTCCAGTCCCTAGCTTACTTCTTTAGACAGTCTCAGAAAATGGATTAGGGTTTAGATACTTTATAACCACTGCAATCTTTCAAACTGTTAATAAAGACTATAAACTGTCAAAAGCATGTATGAAGACCATCYGCTTCATTACATCCTTTGGGTGTTCCAATGAGAACTAGCAAGTGAAAGTCATATAGATTTTTGGCACGTTAGCTTGAATATAGTTTTGCTACAACCTGCTGTGTAGATCAGGCTGGTCTAGAACCCAGGATTCTCTTTGTCCCATATGGCCTCTGAAATGCTGTGGTTACAGGTATACCCCATATTCATTCTAAGACACTGGCTCTAACTAAAATACTGCTGGGTACACACTTGGTGATTAAATTCAATGCTTCACACATGCTAAACAAACAATACTGAATAGTTATAATCTCAATCTACTATGCAAACAGGTCCCAAGTAATAGACCAACATCATTGAATTACAAAAAAAGAACAAAAAAGTACAATCCAAATARTGTGGCTACYAAGAGGGACTGTTTATTTCTGGTTCACTTTACACAGGCTCCAGCCTTCTGAAGTTTCAATGTGATRTGAGTATACAAGGCTTTCTCTCAGCATACTGCCTTACTGGTGTGCAAGAGGGAAGTGTGAGTGGACATGAAAAGAGTACATTTGGATCCAGACAATAAAGCAGGGATACAATTAAATATGTGCCRTACATATGAGCATAGCTGTGCCAATGTTTAACTGACAGTAAAAGCTTCATGTACTTTCCTACATTTGATCTCTGAAAACCCTATAGTGTTTTTCTTAATCCATTTAAGTCCACTAAAATATCAKTTAATGTGGTACAGACATAACATCAAAATCATAATCTTTACCACATGTCAGGACTGGAACGACAGACTATGACATATTTTAAAATATATTTCAGAATCAGTTATTTTATGTGTATGAACGTTTTGCATGTGTGTGTGTGCGTGTGTGCATGCCTGTGTGTGTATGYCTGTGTGTGTACACATGCACCTGATACTCAGCATAGACAGAAGGTGTTGGATCCTCTGGAACCAGAGTTACAGCTGTAAGCCTCCATATGGGTGCTAGGATCCAATCCAAAAGAGCAACAAATACTCTTAACTGTTGAGCCATCTTTCCAGCCATATTATGACACGTTTAAACCACCGMAACTCCAGAAGGCTGGAGCCTAAGTAAAACGAACCAGAAATAACAGTCTCTCTTCGTAGCCACACTATTTGCATCATACCATTTGTTTTTGTTTTAAATTAGAAGGTGCTAAACTACTGTTTAGGACCCATTGTGCATAGTATATTGGGAATAGAGCTACTTAACAGTGTCTGTTGATGATGTATGAGGCTCACACATGCTGGGATAGCCCCAAAATGAAAAAGCCTATTTGGCTATAACTATGATAAACTATGAATGCTCTACACATGACCATCAAAGCATATCTTCAAAAGAAATCATTTGGATCTCTAACTTGGGTAGTATACATACATTTCTTTGTACTCTTAATTTCTAAAAACATTTAATGGTGTTTTAAAATAAAGTCCTTTGCCCATAGTTTAACTTTAGTGATGACAAAAGTTACATAAAAGCATCTCCCTAAGACATGATCTTAGAAGGCAACTGCCAAACCGTTTGCCTTCTAAATATGTTAGCTGCTGGCAACTCTTAGATATAGAAGCTGTTCTGCATTGGACAACAGTCAATGCAGAGACTCAAAATTAAAGTACTGAGAATAAGTGACTGTTGAGTACTCAAACCTAATGGGAAGATCTATTATGACTCTCCCCATGAAGGCATAGGGAACATGATATAAAAAGGGGTGGAAGGAACRTAAGAACTGAAGGATCAGGAGGAATACTGAGAAATGCTGTCTGCTGTCTTCCAGACATGACATGACCACCACAATCACCAACTTACAGAAACTCTGACTACCTGCACAAGATCAAGGCATTCAACATTCTAGCATGGATTAGGGAGGGAGGGACTCCACCTCTAGTGGAGGAGTTGTAGTTAACAACAGYTTCTGAGAGAGGGAAGGTCAGTTTTCCATGGGGTTGTAGTTGTTGGTATGGTGTCTATGCTCTGGTGGATAGTCTCACTCCCGTTGGTAAGCAAGTAGTCTAACTGAACTCAGTGGATTATTTAAAAAAGAAAAGGAATGAAGGTAGGAGGAGGCTGTATGGGCATGGAGGGGCATGGAGGGAGTAAGAAGGGGAATGGCAGGCAAGGAGACCTTCAAGATACAGTATGCATGTGTGTGTGCATGAAATAGGTATACATCTATATGATACTGTCAAAAAATACATTTAAAATATACTTTAAAAAAAGATCTTGCTATAAATGTTGCATTASAGCAACTTAGTGTTTAGCAGAGAAAACGCCTGGTATGGAGAAAGCACTTAGTACATACYAAATGACTAGCTATCTGAACTTCCAGACAGTGTGCAAGGGATGAAGCAGGACTACTGCAGAAACTGTTAAGTCCAAGGCAATACTTTCTAGTAACTCAGATCAAACAGACATGTACGAAGTTAAACAATAGGAATTCACTTACCCACAGGACTATTTCCAGCTCCATTTGGCACCGTGAGGTCTGTAGTGCTCAACATCCCACCTAACAATATTACAGAGAAAAGAGAATGAATAAAACTTGGCTTCTTTATTTCACAAACAGCCAAATGAAGTCATCTCACTATAATCTACACTGTTTCTAAAAATCAAATTGAAAGCTCAATCGAAAGTTGCCACTAACTGTACATGTAACATGTTTAACTACACAGACTGTGGGGGGTGTCTATGTATAGTATACACAACACATGAATTTAAATATTAAGCTCTTGATCTACCTGCCATCCTGTGCATCAGTATCAACAAGTGAATACTGATGAGAAGGAAGGCAGTTCGTTCATATGTAGCACTACTATTACACTTAGAACTTAGAGGAAGGCAATGCAAACCTGTCAGGACTAAGGTGGTAAATGCATTGCAAACTGATGTTGGATTACTGAACGAAGTCAGCAAGAAGAGATGCACAGCATACTCTCACTTTTAGATTTCTTTCTTTCTTTTTCGTGGTTTTTTTTTTGGGGGTGGGGGACGGTTTCTCTACATAGCCCTGGCTGTCCTGGAACTCACTCTGAAGACTAGGCTGGCCTCGAACTCAGAAATCCACCTGCCTCTGCCTCCCAAGTGCTGGGATTAAAGGTGTACACCACCATTGCCCAGCCACTCCTGGATTTCTAACATGATGGTTCACATGTAAGTTTAAATCTTCACTTACAACATTCATGTTAAATTCTTTGCCTGTCATGTCACAGTTTCACATGATAAGGAAAAAATACAATGAAGAAAATATTCACTATAATATTGTACTTCTGCCAGAATTATTTTTCCCATGGATATTAAAAAAAGTACTTAAAATGGACTTAATTATGTAGCAGTGACTCTTGTTTTCGACAAAGTGGATTTTGTTTGTTTGTTTGTTTGTTTGTTTACTTTTGTTTTTTAAAATAAGGTCTCTACATAGCCCTGGCAGTCCTGGAACTTACTAGATGGGCTATCCTCAAACTCAGAGATCTGGCTGCCTTCCAAGTGCTGGGATTCAAGGCATGTGCCACCACACTTGGCCTGATAATAAAGACTAAGGACAATAAACTTTCTCTGTCAGCAATTCCTTTCTCATTCTCCTTTTAAAAGAGCAGCGAGAGCACATCACAACATACTTGCACTGCCGGTACTTGGTGGTCTCTGCGGAGCTCCCGGGGACACATTTCTATGTAGCGTGGCTGGGGGTGGAGACAGCATGCTCGAATCGGCTAATGTTGAGCTGGCTGCCAAAGACGGTGACACGAGTGAACTCCCTGGGTTAGTGTATGACAAAGCATTAGGGCTGGTCACAGGGACTGTGACAGACATTGAAAAGTTCTGAGGTGGCAAGCCAGGCTGTAAGTAAAGAACAAGGAAGAGAAAAAAAACTATTGGTTTCTTTTTCATCAACATTAAATAACTTTAATTTGACTACACACTCTCATTATCAAAAGCAAAGGATGGGGACAGTTTTGTCATTTGCAGTGTTAAGCAACTTTTTCTAGAATTATTCTTGAACATGAATATACCATACAAACTTTTTCATTTTCAATTTTATACTGATACATGTATGCTAAATGTAACTATATAGTATGTTTCAAATATTCAAAGAGATGAAAGGAAAAGTTAAACCTGGAATTAAAGTAATATTGTTGAATTTAGACATAAAATACATCCCTGTTACCAAGTAAGCATTAATTAGAACTTCAGTGCAAACCAATTTAACATTACATTTCTATTGGGAGAACCCAANTTTGTTTGTTTGTTTGTTTGTTTACTTTTGTTTTTTAAAATAAGGTCTCTACATAGCCCTGGCAGTCCTGGAACTTACTAGATGGGCTATCCTCAAACTCAGAGATCTGGCTGCCTTCCAAGTGCTGGGATTCAAGGCATGTGCCACCACACTTGGCCTGATAATAAAGACTAAGGACAATAAACTTTCTCTGTCAGCAATTCCTTTCTCATTCTCCTTTTAAAAGAGCAGCGAGAGCACATCACAACATACTTGCACTGCCGGTACTTGGTGGTCTCTGCGGAGCTCCCGGGGACACATTTCTATGTAGCGTGGCTGGGGGTGGAGACAGCATGCTCGAATCGGCTAATGTTGAGCTGGCTGCCAAAGACGGTGACACGAGTGAACTCCCTGGGTTAGTGTATGACAAAGCATTAGGGCTGGTCACAGGGACTGTGACAGACATTGAAAAGTTCTGAGGTGGCAAGCCAGGCTGTAAGTAAAGAACAAGGAAGAGAAAAAAAACTATTGGTTTCTTTTTCATCAACATTAAATAACTTTAATTTGACTACACACTCTCATTATCAAAAGCAAAGGATGGGGACAGTTTTGTCATTTGCAGTGTTAAGCAACTTTTTCTAGAATTATTCTTGAACATGAATATACCATACAAACTTTTTCATTTTCAATTTTATACTGATACATGTATGCTAAATGTAACTATATAGTATGTTTCAAATATTCAAAGAGATGAAAGGAAAAGTTAAACCTGGAATTAAAGTAATATTGTTGAATTTAGACATAAAATACATCCCTGTTACCAAGTAAGCATTAATTAGAACTTCAGTGCAAACCAATTTAACATTACATTTCTATTGGGAGAACCCAAMTATAACCAAAGGGGAAAGTACAGGTATATCATTAACTTAATACATCAAATTTGGTATATTATGAATAAGTCTAGTATGATTTGATTGATGGGTATTTTTAAAGTAGAAAAGTCAAGTAATTATATACAGAACACAATGTAATTGAATGTAATGAAATATACAAAGAAGCCTACATAAGATTAACTACTGCCAAGTTAGAATAGTGTCTTGGTATATTTGAAACTGTGGAAAGGTTAAATTATAAACATTATAAAAGCTATCTTATCAAAATATTTTATGTTTTCCCTGAAAGGTCATTTCCTAGTTTGCTCTGGCATTTCCTCCACAGACCAACTTCAGTATATTTGTTGACCAAGATAAACAGCAGGCTCCTTCATAACTTAAAGTGATGGTGGTGGAGGGAGTAAAAAAAAAAAAACAAAAAACAAAAAAAACCATACAAACAATAAAGCTAGTTTATTATACTTGCAGCTTAAAGTTTAACCGTAGCAACAGCATCCCTGTGAGGTTACAGCAATTTTATTTACTACTGTCTGTTTTTAAAAATGATGGTATTAGGTTAAAAATTTTGCTTAAAGCTATTTTCATGGGATTCTTCCTACAAACTATGTTAAAGACATGACATATGATGCGGATCACCCTCTAGGGCATAGTTCAAGAGATTAAACCTTGACAAAGAACAAACAAACAACAGAATGCCAGTACTGGAGCTGACRGTTCCAGGACGGCCTTGCCTAGACACAGAGGGAGAGTTCAGAGCTACAGGGATGGCCTCAGGTGGCTT
This sequence comes from Apodemus speciosus, assembly GCA_002335545.1. Lineage (NCBI taxonomy): Eukaryota > Metazoa > Chordata > Mammalia > Rodentia > Muridae > Apodemus > Apodemus speciosus. The sequence goes on from BDUI01000855.1 coordinate 63,930, forward strand.
TCTCTACAGAGCCCAGTGAGAAGATCTTCTGAGACGTTTCAGTCCAAGTACAAGAGCTCAGTGAGCTCAAAACGGACTTTTTCATAGTTAAGATATCTGTGCACAGTAAAATTACAGTGACTATTTGTTTTGTGACTAGTTTAAAACTATGGGTACCTAACAGTAAATCCAGTCCTCTTTAGTGCTGAGAGTGTAAGAAAAGACCAGTTATGTACTTAGTTTTCTTGCTGTTCAAGGATTTGGGAAAAATATACAAAGGGCTCATCAGTCAGTCCAGCTCTGTTAAAATGAAGATAATTATGTAAAGTAAGTAAAAATGATTTAGAGGCATGAAATCTTACAACAAACTCAACTATGTTATATTTGACATTCTTAAGATCAAGTTTATATTWATATACGATGTGCATTAAGTTATGGGTAAGACARGAACACCTAACATATACTTTTTATTAAAAATCAAAGAATTTTAAAACTAGAAACAATTAAAAATTATGTGAGCCAACTCATTTATTTCCCAAATAAAGGAATTGTAATTCAGGGTATCCAGATATCCTATAAAGAGTAACTAATGGCATAACCTCAATTAAGATGTTTTCTTTTCACTTAAGATATTCAATATTTATTATTACAAGATTTTGGAAATTTTAAAGTTCTGTAAAACCAACAAGTTATTAATAAACGCCATCTTTTCTCTTATACTCATTGTACTCAATCTTCTGTACAAATGAGGTAGATGTATGGTCAATTTCTTCATGCACACTATAAAAGCACAAACCATACTTTAGTACTCACTGCGATTTTATGATTCCGCATCATATTATCAAATTCCTCATTAATTTTTTTATATTTTTCTTCTGTATGTGGAGTTAGCACATATGAAGTATCAGGGTCTGGGCTGTCGCACCCTCTGTGTTCCTTCTTGTTCAGAGCCTAAATATGAAGTTAACAAAAAGGATCAACAAATAAAAAGTAAAGGTAAAGTGAAAGTACTTACAGGGCCTCGTTTGAAAATAAAATCACTATCTTCATTTAGTTTGCTGAATCTGTCCTCCGAGAGTGGACTGTGCTCAAAGTAATCGTCAGCATCAGGGCTCTCACAACCATTAAGGCCTTTCTTTCTTAAAGTCTGAAATACAATTGGAAAATTCACACAAAAAGAATACTAACTTTCCATGAGCTTTTTGTTTCGTTTTTGTAAACTGTGTTAAGAGAGCACAGGTCGAACAAACAGATTATTTAAGAGCCGCTGAATGATACTTAAAAAAGGCTACAAGTAGATTACAGTTCTTCAAGTACCATAGCCTAAGACAGGAAAAAACTGAGCTCTCCCACTCCACATTAAGAAATACAGAGTATTTGCTTGTTTGGACTCTTCCTTTTCAAAGTGCTAAGAGAATACTAAAATCACTTCATGTTCTGAGTCACAGCTAGAACCCAGTTAGTAAAGTCAGTAAGAATATAACAAGAACCTATCAAAATGATGTGTTGAGATATTACAGTATCTTGATGCACAGTTCATGTCTGCCATTTTATTTACTGGCACTGCTATGAGGGTTTATCTTACTCAATAGTAATTAGCCCAGAATCCCAATAATTTACTACTAATTTGTTCTCTATTATCATTTTTCCACATAATCTTAAAATATGAAAACTTGAAACCAATGTTTGTCAACAATGACTCCTTCCTAGTATGATAAATGTCAACATTCTTAGTGACTTTACAGACTTAAAAATCTGTAATGAAAAGTTTCTTAGAATACATCCCCTCCCCATTTGCTAGTTTTTTCTCTATAATTCCTTCAATTTGTTTTAATCCAGAGTTAATTCCTTAGATAACTTTGAGTGTCAATCAAGTATTCCCCTGGACCACACTGATTTTTTTTCTTACTTTGAAGTACCAATATGGTGGATGGTTAGTTTTCGAATTTCTCTCTTAAGGAAAAGTCAACATGAAATAACATCTAATTTTTAAAAGAATAAAAATCCTAGTGACTTAAAGATTACAAAATATTAATTTACCTTCAGAATGCTTAATTATGTTTTTAAAATCCTGATGTATCTCAGTTTAAGGCAGATCTATTGACAACACAACAGTTCTGAACTATTTTTCTGAGTTTCTAACACAATCAAAAGCAGCACTAGGGTTAAATATCAAGTACACCATTAGAGCAGAAACAAGGATTATCAAAGAGCTGGGCTAGACATGTCACCAGCAAATGATTAACTTAGCTGTAATACCAATGATCTTAGTACCCGGGAAAACTTAATTTATTTAGTCCCTGTTTTTCCTGGAAATGTAGAGTATCCATGGAACATTACTATTTGAGAAACTTTCGTAAGTTTCTTCAAATGATTTTGAAATTTCACCTTACTCAGTATGACTTATTTTTACATGCTAGAAATTATAAACCCCTCTAAATGCTTCTCTCATGTATTAGAAATCTTATATATAACTCTTAGAACTCATTAAAATACAATCATTAAATATAAATATAATATAAATACAAACACTACATCTTGTACCCCCTCCTAACCCCCTGGCCTCTGGCCTTAGACTCTACAGACTCATAGTCTTACTGTATTACATGTACATTTACGTGTACTTAGCCAAAAAAGATAGCCTCACCATCCGTGGTAGCAGTTCTWCTTGTCACATTTCTGAAGTTGTTATATCAGAACATAATGAACCCTTAAAATCTACACAGTCCTAGCAAAAGAACAAATATAGTGGGCATCTATACATAAATAGCAAAGTGAAATTGATGATTGATTTTAACTTTAAATCTCTGGGTACTTTCCCCCAGTTTTCATGTATCTTAAAGGGTACATATTCATCACTGGGGAAATGAGAACTTACTAAATACCCATTAGTCCTATGAAAAAGTTGGGTGTGGTAGTCTATGCTTCGAATGTTAAGTACTGAGGGAGCCGAGCAGGAGGATGTGTAGGGCTTATTTATAGACTCAGTAAGTCTGTCTTAAAAAGTAAGCCAGAGAAGTAACTAAGGAAGACACCAATGTTGTTAATTGTTAACCCCCATCTTCACAGCTCTCTCTCCTCTCTCTCTCTCTCTCTCACTCACACACACACACACACACACACACACACACACACACACACTTCAGCCTGGTTCTTCTTGTAAACTGAAATATTTATCACTGAGCATTTTACAAATGGCAATACAAAATATGTATCTCATAGAATTTTAAAATACACAGCAAAACAATACGACTTTGCTTTAAAATTACACGCAGTTTTGAATTCTATAAAGGAAGGTTAAACCTATTGGTACTTATGAGGAAGCAAAGTACTGTGGYGTCCCCAGCTCTGCAAGCCTTCACCTCATATGGGTTCCCGGCACAAGGAGGAATTTAAGAGGCAGTATCAGCTTTGTAGATAATAAGCTAATAGAGCTGTTTGACAGCCAATTCTGTTCCTTATCACCAAACACAAAAAGTGGTTTTGAGGACCCAACTACCATAAAAAGACTTTCTGTCTTYATCATTACCAAATAGCATAGCAGTAAAAGTTTCYCTGCTGYCTGTGGYACTAACAAGTGGAATGCTGCAATCCATGRRCAAGGCCAGGGAAGGCATACAGAGGCCGGTCAGCTTCAGCTTCCTCACAAGCTTCTATAGCGCTTGTTAACCACAGTGTGGGATCTGCTTCCATGTAGAAAAAACATCTTGAACACTACTTTGTRCTCTCTATCAGTACTGCTGATGGTCATCACATTCTATCCTTAAGTAAACATAACTCCAGAAAGCCTGAGTTCCTGGAAGTGTGCTAGACAGTTTATCAGTACTGTTCTGAAAAACTTAAGAGAAAGCACACCTGTGACAAAAACAAAACAAAACAAAACAAAACACCCCCTCAAATTTCTGGTGTATACTCTTTAAGTTGAATGTTCCCATTGGTTTTTGTTTTTTCTGAAATAATTAGAATCTGAAATGTACATTACAAACAACTAAAGGGACCATTTGATGAGTAATTATCAGCAGACTTGATGCTATACTGTATCAGTATTCTAAGCATGTTGATGACATACATTACTGGTATGAAATACTAAAACTAACACAATCTATCAGAAGACAGTTTTAAAAGGTAAGTCACATATCTTTAAAAATAAACTTTTACTACTTATCAGCAATAAAGTTAAATTCAATTATACTTTTGATGGCTTTTGTCTATGTGTATGATCTGGGCCAACTCAGGTACTTTCTGCTCACTTACACTTAGGTACAAAATATAGGGTTTAAGTAAATGAATGCTATTAGTTAACATATACCTTCCAACTTTAGCTGTGTAGACATAAGTCACAATATTTTTAAAAAACAGGTAAAAAACAATGAAGTACCATGGAAACTACTTCTGGGGCACATTCTTCCATGTTACTGACTCTGTGGGGTTTATACCTTTGCTTCTGCACTATTTTCCAATGCTATAGAGATGGAAGTTAATCTGCAGCAAAATGGTAATACTGTAGTTCTGTATAGACTAGTGCAGTGGACTTCTGCACACCTATGAGCAAATTCATTTGGTCTTCTTGAATTTACATATCTGCCTCTTTGGATTAACCTGCCAACCAGGAGTAACTTCTTTCCTCACCTCAAAACCATGAAGTCATTCTCCCTCATTACCCTCTACATGACTCTCTAGTTTTATCTTTTATGCTTAGTAACATGAAGTTTGTTCAATATCACAAATTTCCTCGTGTGTGTGCCTGCGTTTGCATGTGTGTGTTCACACAAGGCTTAGAATCAGTTCTATCTGCTACCCTATGAGTTCTGGTGAACATGAGACATTAGGCCTGTGAACAAGTGCCTCTACCCACTGAGCCACCTTCCTGCCCATATAGATTCTTAACTGTCCCTGCACCACTGCTTAAATATTTCCTCTTTCATCTGTAACATTTTTATCATCTATGTATATTTCTGTTTCTGAGCTGCTATTCCACTGGTATGCTTGGCATTTAGTATCCATATTGATACCACAGTAACATACTATAGCTTTAACTAGTTTTCTGGATCAGATAGTGTAAGTACTCTACAGACTTAAACAAATCCACAAATTTCAGAGACTTTACACAATGTCCATTTCTCACTGATTCCAAGTGCGGTGAGGATGCTCTAACTCTCACATAGCTTCCTGTGAGCTGCAGGGTCTATACAGTCTTTTGGGAGTAACATGAGCAAGATGCTGGTTATTTGAACCCTGAGTCTTATAGATACTAAGCATCTTTACTGAGTTGCACTTGCCACCTCAGCCAAGACCTTAGAATTCCCATCTGTATTTTCTTTTGCACCTGTTACCAAGCAAGGAAGAAAGACTATGATGACCATGTAGGAAGTAATGCATAAGCTAGGCCTGGAAGTAGCATGTGTTATTTATTTCCATTCACATTTTTTCAAATAGAACTCAGTCATACAGCTACATTCCTAATCACAAGGAAGTCTTACACAGATTCTGGGTATGTACTCAAGCAGTAAAGAAATGGTTCATTAAAAAAATAAAAATATCTCCAATAGWTGTAACATAACATTTTACTAGGGTTTTATATTTGTTTAAGGTTGAAGGATCTCTAACTTTTCAGAATCCTCTTTGCTGGTTCTATAATCAAGGTTAAGGCTAGTCTCATGCAATAAGGAAAGATCCTTCAGCAATTTTCTATAAGAGTGCTAAATACTAATATTTCCTTTCTAAAAATCTGGGACACTTATGATATCATCTAGACTTATTTGATGATTAAGCCAATCAAGATTTTATTAAACAATTTTCTGGGAATCTGTCTGACAAGCCAAACTTTGAGAAAAGTTTGGACCCTGAGGTTTGATGTGTATGTTAAAATGGTTGGACACAAACTAGACATCTTATTGTTATCCTGCTTATGTTCCACCTTAATAGAAGAGTGTTACTCAAATGAGAAGGGACACAAACGCCCAGCCATATCCTCACTCACTGCACTGCTAGTGGATAGCAGCACTGGGGCTAGAATCTGCTGTTCCCGATGTTCAGTCTACTTTCCAGTATGCTGTATCCCTTAAGTGGTTCAATGGCTGCATTACTCAACAATCAAAGTGACAATAAATAGAGACTGGTGATCTAGTAYCATTTAGCCACTAAGAAAGAGCATTTGTTGTGTATGTAGTTGTAGGCATGTCTTTATATTTCTTCATCAGTTTTTCTATGATCCTAAATATACCTACCTCAGTGGTAAGTGGGTAGAGTTCAGACTTTGTCTTTGAATTTTAAGGTCTTAGTTTTATAATCCTAGGTTTCACTGCAGGAACTGTAAATAAAAACAGTTGTAGCACTTCTTCTCTACCCTGTCCCACTATCATAGCCATTTTGGGGCTCTTGTTTTCTAGGATCTATATACTAGGTAGCTAGGGGACAGCTTGTTTCCAGAGAGAAATTTTTTTTTACAGGTCTTTGATAGAACTTATTTTAAGTACACAAAAATTCAGGAAATAATGAGTGCCTTCAAAGGGCACAGCAAGATAGCTCATGCATTTAATCTCAACAGTCTGGAAGCAAGRGTAGGCAGATCTCTGAGTGCCCAAGGCCAGCCTGCTACAGATATCAAATATCGAGCCACCCATGACTACGTACTGAGATACAGTCTCAAAAAGACAAACAAACATCAGTTCTGGCTCTTGGTCTGTCTGTTTTTCCTCTCACTTATCAAACAAACAAACAAACAAATGAACAAACAAACCCTCGAAACTGCCTTTTTCTTTTTTACCCAACAATATTTATTAAGAACATCTTAGCTTCTTAACATTGGAAGCTATGGTGTGTGTCCATATGAAGTCTCCAGAGGTGACCCAATGGTCAGTGTTTTCTTATGGTGGCAGCCCTATTTGGTCTTGGCACCTTCTACCAAAGCATATGCTGTTTTAGCTTCAAAGATGGTTTATGATTTATCCTTCTTTCCTTAAGTTATTTTCACCATGTATAAGATTCTAGGTTATTTACTTTTTATAATGACTCCAGAGTTAATGTGTTATTTTTAATAACTGTCAGCACAGTTTTGAAGATAATCAGTCTTTTATTTTCAATGACGTCTTTTTTGCTATGATACATGTGGGAACATATTATTTTTACTATTTTATTTATTTGTTTTTACTGTTTACGTTCAAACTTGGTTTATCTAAAGACAATAGATCTTCACTAATTGTGGAMATTCAGTTATTATCATTTCAAACAGTTCCTCTACCTCCTACTCACTCCCATCGTCCACTACCTTCTTCTGCAGTGTCAATTTAAAGTAAGCTGTTAGATTTTTAAAAAACAATCTACCTTTTAATATTCTCTTTTAACGCTTCATATTAAATTATAGAACATTTCTTCATTCGGCTCAAAATCTCTGCAGTTGTGAGAAATCCACTCCCCCATATAACTGAGGTTTTGTTTGTTTGKTTGGTTGGTTTTTGCATTTCTCAATGTCTACAGTATTTAATGTTTTCCAATTTTTGTCACTTCTTTTATAATTTCCTATTTCTTGCAGATACTCTCAAGTTTGCTTTTTTTTCCCCCCTAAAACAAAGCTCTATGATCTATGTATAATTTGAAATAGCCAGGAGGCAGTCTCTTCATCTTATTTCCATGTTTACTTATAGCATGTCTTACATTCTTGCTTCAGACATCTCAAACTTCAGGCTGGGATTATAGACCTACAGGCTTGCACCACAATGGTAAAATTTGTCTTGTATTTATGCATGTTTGGCCATCTTTCTATGGTGCTCAATAGTTTTGAAACTTTATTAGATTTGGAAACATACAAAAAGGTGTCACTCTTTAAATGGGATATAAATTTGCTTCTCTGATGCAATGGCTTTCTTAGACTTCTTATAGTAYACGAATTTAGCCGGAAATCCCATCTAATGCTAACACTTGGTTTATAAACTCTCAGACATAAGTCCTTTTCAGTCTTCTTTCCCACGGCACATCTCTGCTCAGCACTAAAGAACTCTTTACTGGAGTTCACAGGGAATAAATGGGAGAGAGCACAAAATATTTCCTAATGCTCCAGTTTGACATGAAGCATAATTAGACTCACTAACCTAAAAATGGAAACCTGACCTTGCATCTACATCTATAAGAACTTGGTGTTTTGCTTTTCAATTATTGTGTGGAGATGGATATATGGCTTAGGGTAGCCAGAACTTTAAATACCTCTTTACCTTTACATTCTTAGAGACCCTGAGATCTTGGCCTGGCATAGTCTTTCAGATCTCTTTTGACACCACAAAGAAATTTTTATTAATAGCTCATGCGGTGTTTTTGACCTCAGTGGGAAAATTAGTTCAGATAACTGGTCCTTGAAAATACTGAATTTTGGAGGAAAAAAATGAAACATTTTCTCATAAAATTGCAATGTAGTTCTTTGTATTTTTTTTTAGTATATGTTATTTTCAGTTAAGATATAAACCAGAATTTTACAGCTATTAAAAAATTAAAGGCAGCATTTAACACACAACCCAGGAAATTTCACTTCTTGTTAGAGACATCAAGAGAAATGGAAACACATGCCCATAAAATCTGCACAAATTTCAAAGCAGCAGAAGCACTATTACGCCTTAAGGAAAGTCCTGATACATGCTACAATCTAGCTTTGAAAACACCAACATAAGTGAAAGAAGTTACAAAAGAGGATGTATTATTGTATGACTTCATTTAAATRAAATGCCCAAACAGGCAAGTTAATTCGTATAGAAAACACATTAGTGGATTAATCTTGTGTACAGATATTTTGATAAATAATTCAAATATGCACTCACTTTTATTAACAGTAAAGGTTATCTGAACAATGATTTATAAATACCAGGTAGTATGGGAGTACTGTATGTAAATCACTTAAACTTTAGAAATGTTGACTATTCTACAACAATGATGTGACTACCAATGTTTTAAATACTTCCTAGAGGTGCCCGGAGTGCACAGGACAAGTGTCACCGCCTTATCTGCTCTTGTCCATTGAGCTCTCTACCCCTATACGATAGCATTTTTGTGCTACACATGTAGAGGGCCCTTTCTGAAAAGTCTAACCTGTTCTACTGAATATGTCTACTACTATACAAATACTGTCTGGATTCCTGTTAAACCACCTCCCAAAGGTGGAACGTCCGAGTAAAATAAGCTCATCAGCACATTCAATCTCTTCTCCACTACCAGCACTAGTATATTTGAAMGGGGAATGTAGGGGGAGGCATGTGTTCAAAAACAGTACCACTAAATAATTTCAGGTGTACTGTTTAGTCTGTGTCCTGACTTAATCTTAGGTACTTCAGACTGGTGCTTCATTAGTCACTGACCAATGTGAGATCACCTAAACTGGACCTGAGTAAGATTAAAAACTCATTTTCTCAGCTGTCTATCCTATTTCTGGAGTATAACAGCTACTTGTGGCTAATGGCTACATTGGTCAGCCTAGNAAATGCCCAAACAGGCAAGTTAATTCGTATAGAAAACACATTAGTGGATTAATCTTGTGTACAGATATTTTGATAAATAATTCAAATATGCACTCACTTTTATTAACAGTAAAGGTTATCTGAACAATGATTTATAAATACCAGGTAGTATGGGAGTACTGTATGTAAATCACTTAAACTTTAGAAATGTTGACTATTCTACAACAATGATGTGACTACCAATGTTTTAAATACTTCCTAGAGGTGCCCGGAGTGCACAGGACAAGTGTCACCGCCTTATCTGCTCTTGTCCATTGAGCTCTCTACCCCTATACGATAGCATTTTTGTGCTACACATGTAGAGGGCCCTTTCTGAAAAGTCTAACCTGTTCTACTGAATATGTCTACTACTATACAAATACTGTCTGGATTCCTGTTAAACCACCTCCCAAAGGTGGAACGTCCGAGTAAAATAAGCTCATCAGCACATTCAATCTCTTCTCCACTACCAGCACTAGTATATTTGAAMGGGGAATGTAGGGGGAGGCATGTGTTCAAAAACAGTACCACTAAATAATTTCAGGTGTACTGTTTAGTCTGTGTCCTGACTTAATCTTAGGTACTTCAGACTGGTGCTTCATTAGTCACTGACCAATGTGAGATCACCTAAACTGGACCTGAGTAAGATTAAAAACTCATTTTCTCAGCTGTCTATCCTATTTCTGGAGTATAACAGCTACTTGTGGCTAATGGCTACATTGGTCAGCCTAGRTGATGACGAACATTTTAGTCATCAAAAGTCTGTTAGATAGCCCTGCCTCTGGAAATACTAYATGCATATAAGGCCTAAAGCTGTTTTTGCCAACACGAAGAGGAAAGCAGGGGAACAAAGCTGACGTATGGGCTAGGCAGAGCCCTAGCCTGCTGCWCCAAACAGCTCAAGTTTCTGTGTTGTGATAAAAACATTCCTACTTTTATAAAGTACTGTTGGTTGRMCCTCCTGTTTGTAACTTGAGGCAGCKTGACTGRTATGGCATTGTCTTCAGAATGCKTTTGGACACACGACTTCAGTCAGCAGGYAAAGCCCGTGACATCTGTGACGTYAACACTCTTCTCCCCGACTRTTAACCACYGAGCTGAGTGACACTCAGTAAGTGACTGTAATGTCAAAATGTTAGCCAGAACAATAAATACAAMATYTTACTTTAAATTTCTAGCAAATGAAAGAACAAATATAGTTAAAAAGCTTAAACTGAAATATCTTCCGAGTGCCTACTCATAGAAAGCATTATTTTTTACTACCTTACCAATGTTTATATATATCACCTATATACAAATGTATCAAATACTGACATAACATTTAATTATCTATTATACAATAATTCTACACAAATACTAGTGGCATTAAAAAATCAATTTGATTTTTCTAAATTTCAAACAATAGCTCTTATTTCTGTTTTTTTTTTGCACAATTTTATAAACATTTTATACACATTTTTAAGATTTTCAAGGTAGCGTCTGGAAATGGCAATTTAAACCTAGAAAATGTAAAAAGAAAAATTCTACAAAAAAAGCATTGCAGAAAAATATTTTCCACTGAATTATAAAAGGTAAATTCTAACAAAGCATAATTAACCTTTATTTTTTTCAAGAASGCTTACACACTCAGTGTATTTGCTAAGTTTCACAAACTGCTAGCCTTTAAAAATAATACAAAAGGTTTACTGTCTGATGTTTTATTGTACAATAATTAAAACGAGAACTACAAGAGACACTTTTTGGCTGAATAAGAAGACTTGCTACTCAGTCTCTTCATCACTGAGCAAGATTCTTCACAGAATTCCCACAGGATACACAGTGTTAAAGTACTTACTAACTGAATTAGCCAAAGAAACAAAAACTCTAAAAACTGTAAGTTATGCAACCAAATGAATACTTGTGCAAGTGTAATGTATCCAAATATTATACTACCATTTGGAATTTTTATAAGTACAGAGCTGAGTGTATAAAATAAAAAGACATAAAAAAAGACACTATCCTTCCAATGTAGTTTAGGAACAAAATAACATTTGAACCTGAGCCACAATATAATTTAAAATATGAAAACTGTATCGTTATCGGTGTTGTTTTAAGTCATATGTTTGAAGGCCTAGGTTTCAAAAACTGTATATCTGCATTAGCCATGTTATGTAAAAGAACTGAAATATCATTTAAACTACATATGTCTCATTTTATAGGCATAAAAGTGTATGCCACCTGTGGCCTGGGAGCTACATGCAGTCAAGAACAGTTATAAATGTAGCCCAACACAAAATCTTAAACTTACTTTTGAAATGAGGTTTTTTTCCCCTGGAATTTGAGAGATGGGTTTTCTAATATCAAATGGTTCTAAAGAGTGAATTTTATAGATGTCATTTCTCCAACATCAAAAGGTTAGACACTTGCAGTCCCATCAGCAGTGTAGGAGTGTTCCTCTTTCTCCACATCCTCGCCAACATCTGCCGTCTCCTGAGTTTTTAATCTTAGCCATTCTGACTGGTGTGAGGTGAAATCTCAGGGTTGTTTTGATTTGCATTTCTCTAATGACTAGTGATGTTGA
>BDUI01000855.1:105222-119480 GCA_002335545.1 Apodemus speciosus
AGTATTGGTATTAGGTCTTCTTTGAAGGTCTGGATATTAGCCTAGAATCTTGGAACACCAAAGACACAATCCACATACCAATTGATGTCTGAGAAGTGGACCCTAGATCTGGAAAGGCCAATGCATCAGTGTAGGAGAATACCAGAACAGGGAAGTGGGAAGGGGAGGATAGGGGAACAGGGGGAGGTAAAAGGGCATATGGGACCTTTGGGGGGCGGGGAACCAGGAAAAGGGAAATGAAATGTAAATAAAGAATATATCCAATAAAAAAAAGGAAGTATGTTCACAAGTACAAACAGCAGTCAACGGAACAGCAAGAACTGGACAGCACACATGTGGTCTTTGCTTTGAGCATGATAACCAAGGAGTTGAACTGAAGGAGTGAGTCAGATCACAAAAGCCCAGCACTAAGCAAAGTCAGGAGAAACTACCATGCCATCATGTGAGAAAGAAAAGTCATTCAGATACAACACTAAAACAACATGCTTTCAATGAATGCATGTTAAAGAAAACAAAGTGAATGAGTGATCTACCTTTGTAAGGAAAAGATGAACAGGTCTACGGAAAAATTACAAACTAAATATCTCATTTTCTTTTACAAATAAAAGTATCTGTAGCAAATATCTCAGAACCGCAATTACTCCCAAATAATGAACACAACAATCTTTGTGCCACTATTCTCTATATTCAACCTTTGAAAAAAGAATTTTAGTGTTTTTCTTCCTAAGTATATGAAGGTATCTACATCTCAATAAGCAGAAATACATATTAAGTATTAGAAGCAGCAGATGATCTCAAGCAAGGTTACTGGCTAACAGTCATATGAAAAAGAACTATACTTTTATAAATAGTACTTAGCAACTAAACTAAAGAAAGCACAAATTGAGGGGTTAGTGAGATGCTAGCAAAGGCACTTCCCACACAAATCTAAGAACCTGAGTTCCATCCCTATATAAATATGGATGAGCATATTTAGTGAGGAAAACCCAAGTCCTGGCAGATTCCTGGTTGGTTGCCTTTGTGCAGACATTGACATGACAGTTTCACTTGGAAAAAGAAGGGGAAAGACAGCCAGCTTATTCTGCAAAAATCCAATGGCAGTCAACTATGGTACCAGATAGCAAATTATAGTAATTGCAATAGTAGTGTAGAACTGAGCAAGGATATACAAGTAAGCAAATGCAACAAAATACAAGATCCAGAAATAGACCCATAAATACATTTTATTTGATTCAAACTCAGGCAGGAGAGAAATGCAATGAATTATACAGGGTCACTGAATACCCAATAGGGAAAATAATAATTTTCCTATACTTAAATTCCAAATGGATAATAGAACCAAAACATGAAAAGTGAAACAAACACTTCTAGAAGAAAGCAGAGAATAATTATCGTAGCCCTTGTGTGGAGGTCTGAGCAAGGAGTGCAGTTATCCATAAGTGTCTGACCGAAGACCAGCCCTCCTCCACTGCCGACCCAATCTTCTTCACCAGGCACACACCAGGGATAAGACTACAGAAGACACTTCTCTAGACAGTCAGTTCAGCGGAATCAACCCTGGTGATTATATGGTGACATGTAACAGCCAGACTGTCCTTATATTTTAAATGAATTCTCTTAACTGCCTTTGGCAAATGAAAGTTCTCAAAAAAGTCATAAACAGCATCAGCAATAATGAAAAACACAAAAAGGTAAACCTAGCAAAACCTAAAATGCTATCTCATGCTTATAATCTTAGCAACTAAGGAGACGGAAGTAGAAGGGTCACTTGAACCCACAAATGAGACCAGCTTGGGCACCTTGGTAAGACTCCCCTTAATCTATAAAAAAAAAAAAAGTGTGTGAGGTTATAATTGTTATTCTTCATTGTCAATGTAACTAACTGCATTAACCAAAAGTCAAGATGATGTGTATATCTGTGATAGATTTCTTGACTGAGTCAATATACATAATTCTATTCAGTTGTATCTCTAGAGACTCCTAACTAATACAGTAAGTATGAAATATTGACTTCTGGACATGACATGGTTGCTGGACTCTTGAACAAACAGCAGCTATGATTACCTACACAAACCTGCATGAAAGTAAGCCTATTAACACCTTGTCATAGAGGGGAGAAGGGATCCCTGCTCCCAAAGTATATATAAGCAGTTAGCACAGTTAATGATTGGAGAGGGAGTAAAACATTTTTTTCAGTAATGTAGCAAAGCATCTATTCTCTTGTAAACAAACTCTCATCCATGCTCAGGTGTACAACCCACAACCCTAAGGAACTCATTGGGACTGACAGACAGACAGACAGACAGACASACACACACACACACACACACACACACATACACACGATAACATGAAAAACATGAAAAGGAAAAAAAACAACTTAATTCAGATTAAAATTAGTTACTATTGCTTGTCTACTAGTCTACAAGAATGGACTAAATGGAAAGGGTAGTTCCAAGTACTAGTACAGATTTGAAGTAGCTACGATCATCACATTGCTAGCTAAATATAAATTAAGCACAAAAACTTTAGAAAACTCTGGTAAAATCCAGATAACTACATAAGTTAAGGACTTAGGTAAGAGATCAGGGCAGAGGAGGGGACCTATTTTTCCAAAGGGGACAAAGAACATAGTCTCAAGAAGAAATCAAGGGGATACTAGGAGCATTGGGGACAGGGGGTAAAGGAAGAAATGTGGGAAGAACAACTCACACTAAATGCCCTTTGAGAAAACATATAGAACCTACTACTGTAAAAGCTAAAACATATACATAAATGAAAGGACTTTAAATGGAGTCACCATATAATGGGAGAAACAGTGCCACAACTAAACATCTTATGCCACTAAGTAAAACCTCTAATTCCASGAATGGGCTACATCTTGTTGAGTTGTTGGCTAAAAGAGTCCCCTGGCCCTATTCTTCAAGCACCACAGTCTATTGCCAAGGCTATACTGGTGGCTTTCCACAACCTGATAGCAAGGCATATTGATGAGGACATTTACTTATGCTACTGAACATAGAGAAATAAAACTGGTTCCTAAGTAAAAGTCTTACTTCTACTAATTAGCATGCATGGTGTTAGAAGGTATTCTGCATGCTAACATGGTGAAAAATAATCATCTGTACCACCCAGGTACAAATCCTGCAACATGCAGCATATAAAATATACTTGTGCACAGTACCACAGATATTACAGGAGTACTCACTCACTTTCTGATTGGACTTAAGGCTCACTCCATGAAATAGAACCCATATCTTATACTACTATGGTGCCCAAGAGTCTGTCTAGATAGGTGATGGGCCTAAGGGAAAATAYACTATCATTCTCAAGGAACAGAGCAATGACTCCCCATGATATTCTGCTTTCTCAGATCAGTGTCCCCTTCAACCTTTATCAGAGAAGCATCTTGGCAGTAGATGGGAATTAACACAGAGACACACAACTGACGGTGAGAGACTTTGGATCACTCTGTCCTAATGGGATGTCTTCATCAAACTCCTCTCCTCAAGGTTTAGAGAGCTATGGAGAAGAAGAGATGCAAAGATTATAAAAGCCAGAGTGCTAACTCCAAGAAAAGAGTTTCTTCCAAAAAACAACAAGACTTTTACAAACCTGAATTCACAGAGAATTTGGCAGCACACATAAGATGTGTGTTCAAGCCAGACAAGGCCCCAGCACTGAGAAGGGAAAGAAGATGCAAAGTCCTCTCTCTCTCTCTCTCTCTCTCTCTCTCTCTCTCTCTCTCTCTCTCATGTGAGTACACTGTAGCTGTCTTCAGACACACCGGAAGAGGGCATCAGATCTCATTATGGATGGTTGAGAGCCACCATGTGGTTGCTGGGATTTGATCTCAGTACCTCTGGAAGAGCAGTCAATGCTCTTAACCACTGAGCCATCTCTCCAGCCCTGCGAAGTCCTACTTTCATCCCACAAACTATTTGGAACTAATTTCTGGGAAAGAGAAAATCAGTTTTCTCCAACAGAGCTGTCATTGGGTATTATCAACTACACTCCTACTGACTGGTTTGTGTGTCAACTTGACACAAACTGGGGTTATCAAAGAGAAAGGGGCTTCAGTTGAGGAAATGCCTCCATGAGATCCAGCTGTAAGACATTTTCTCTATTCATGATCAAGGGAGGGAGAGCCCATTGTGGGTGGTGCCATCCCGGAGCTGGTAGCCTTGGGTTCTATAAGAGAGCAAGCTGAGCAAGTCAGAGGAACCAAGCCAGTAGTAAGCAACATCCCTCCATGGCCTCTGCATCAGCTTCTGCTTCCTGACCTGCTTGAGTTCCAGTCCTGACTTCCTTTGGTGATGAACAGCAATGTGGAAAGTGTAAGCTGAATAAATCCTTTCCTCCCCAACTTGCTTCTTGGTCATGATGTTTGTGCAGGAATAGAAACTCTAAGACACCTAGGGAGACCCCATATTCAATATAAACTGAATAAAATGGCCAATATAAACTGAATAAAATGAACTCGATGTTTTCATGTATGCTGAGACTGGAGTGTTTATTTTGTTATTTTTGTCTTATTGGTTTGTTTTCATTTGTGTGTTTGTTCCAACTTTTTTGTACTAGACATATGACCAAGTATTCAAGTGCACAAAATAAGAATGAAGTGAACTCTTCATGATAGTATGAAAGTAGAAAAACTGTCTATTTAAGACAGATAAATATAAATCCATAAATTATGTTATACTGTTATACATTGATAAAATATACAAATAAACTGACACACATTTACATGCAAAGGCACCAGTCATAAGTTTTAAAAGTACAGAACTGCTCAGAAGAACATAGACTGTATAAGTGGGAACAACAGGCATATTTACTCTACAGTGTCAAGGATTCGTTTAAATGACTTCCCTTGGGGCTGGAGACCAGGAGACGGGATAGACAGTGGCTCCAGGTATATCACAAAGATTTTCTATGTACATCTCCAGACTTTGAGTATAGCTTTTATAATGTGGTTAATTCATACTTAGAATTCAAAACTCTATTTGCTACTAGCTTTTCTATTGTATTTTCCTAAATGATCTCATTATAAATTACAGATTCTTACATAAACTCCCTCAGTATCTGATTTCATTTTTATATGCTATATATTTAAATCTTCTAGAGAGAGTAATATCTATATTTTAATGATTTTCCAGAATCTAATTTAGTCCCGTAAAAGTATATTTGAGTTGGGTAAATTAGAAACTATTTCCCCTTTTATGGAAGAAAGAAAAATTTGAACCCTGAATGCAGTTTTTGAAAAGGAAAAATAAGATACCATTTTAGTTTATGACAGTTGTGCTTATACCAAATCTAATCTAAAAAACAAATTGCCCAATTATATCTTCTCCTTCCTTCTTGGTGAGTGGGAGGTGGGGGTGGGGGTGGGAGAGAGGGGGGGGATATGAGAGACACAGACAGAAAGAAGAAATGATTTTTTTTCGTCTTCTTTTTAACCTTGGTCTTGGCAGCTAAAATGCCTAGGTATTATCCTACAGAAGATGTGCCCCGGGAGATGCTGAGCCATGGCAAAAAGCCCTTCAGCCAGCATGTGAGGAGGCTGCGCTCCAGCATCACTCCTGGGACCGTCCTGATCATCCTCACTGGACGCCACAGGGGCCAGAGAGTGGTTTTCCTGAAGCAGCTGGGCAGTGGCTTGCTACTTGTGACTGGACCTCTTGCCATCAACAGAGTTCCTCTGTGCAGAACACACCAGAAGTTTGTCATCGCCACCTCTACAAAAGTTGATATCAGCGAGGTTAAAATCCCCAAACACCTGACTGATGCTTACTTCAAGAAGCAGCAGCTGCGCAAGCCCAGGCACCAGGAGGGTGAGATCTTCGACACAGAGAAGGAGAAATACGAGATTACAGAGCAGCGAAAGGCTGATCAGAAAACTGTGGACTCGCAGATTTTGCCAAAGATTAAAGCTGTTCCTCAGCTCCAGGGCTACCTGCGATCTCAGTTCTCCTTGACAAATGGGATGTATCCTCACAAACTGGTGTTCTAAATTGCTTATAACCTAATTAAACAGCTTCCTATGTTAAAAAAAAAAAAAGAAATTATTTACTTGTATGTATATAAAATAATGGCTAGAATGTTAAAAATACCTTTTTCCTCCTCAAACAAGATAGATGTCTTTTCCTCATATATGAAAACAATTTCTGAGTTTACAACATAAGCCAATAGGAAAACAGAATTTAATATTTTATACTTTCTCTAGAAGCAACTGGTCAAGAATGCATTTAGTCTACAAGACAATGGATACCTTATTTTCATATCAATTCTATGGATATTCCAGCCACAATAGTAACAGGGCTTGTAAGATGTCAAAATTATTTATTACGCCAGTGGTAATTAACTCTGTACAGTTTTCTTTATCATATTCACTCTCTCCCNCCTGAAGCAGCTGGGCAGTGGCTTGCTACTTGTGACTGGACCTCTTGCCATCAACAGAGTTCCTCTGTGCAGAACACACCAGAAGTTTGTCATCGCCACCTCTACAAAAGTTGATATCAGCGAGGTTAAAATCCCCAAACACCTGACTGATGCTTACTTCAAGAAGCAGCAGCTGCGCAAGCCCAGGCACCAGGAGGGTGAGATCTTCGACACAGAGAAGGAGAAATACGAGATTACAGAGCAGCGAAAGGCTGATCAGAAAACTGTGGACTCGCAGATTTTGCCAAAGATTAAAGCTGTTCCTCAGCTCCAGGGCTACCTGCGATCTCAGTTCTCCTTGACAAATGGGATGTATCCTCACAAACTGGTGTTCTAAATTGCTTATAACCTAATTAAACAGCTTCCTATGTTAAAAAAAAAAAAAGAAATTATTTACTTGTATGTATATAAAATAATGGCTAGAATGTTAAAAATACCTTTTTCCTCCTCAAACAAGATAGATGTCTTTTCCTCATATATGAAAACAATTTCTGAGTTTACAACATAAGCCAATAGGAAAACAGAATTTAATATTTTATACTTTCTCTAGAAGCAACTGGTCAAGAATGCATTTAGTCTACAAGACAATGGATACCTTATTTTCATATCAATTCTATGGATATTCCAGCCACAATAGTAACAGGGCTTGTAAGATGTCAAAATTATTTATTACGCCAGTGGTAATTAACTCTGTACAGTTTTCTTTATCATATTCACTCTCTCCCYTGACTCCTCCCAGAATCACCCTCTCTCCCTTCCTGCCCAACTTTATTTTTAGACGAAGTCATCCTCTCAACTATCAGGTGTCTGAATAGGCACAGTTTCTGTTTCCCTTTAAACATTCAGTCTTCAACACAGGTCTAAACTAATTATGCCCAACTTAACCTTGGGTATTCACAAGATGAGAGCTAGGAGATTTTAGTGGCTATTTCTGGCTGTCAACTTGACTATATCTGGAATGAACTACAATCCAAAATTGGAAGGCTCACCTATGATCCTAATCTGGAGGCTCAGTAATACAAGTTTCTGACCTGGATCTTGGCATGGAGGTCTTGAAGCATAGTGGCTATGAATTCCAGAAGATTAAGACAAGGAGATTTCTAAGTTCAAGGTCATCTGGGACTAAAGGCATGGAGACACACACCTTTAATCTGGGCCACACCCTCTGCTGGAGACCTACATAAGGACATTGGAAGAAGGAAGACTCACTCTTTGCATGTTTGCCTCGTGGGACTGAGCAACTGCTAGATCCTTGGACTTCCATCCACAGCTGCTGCTGACCATTGTTGGGGAGCTGGACTACAGACTRTAAGTCATCAACAAATTCCCTTACTATATAGAGACTACCCATACGGTCTGTGACTCTAGAGAACCCTCACTAATACAGAAGCTGGTACCAGGAGTGGGGTGTTGTATTTATTTCCCATCCTCTGATACACATATGTGTTACCAATGAGTCCAAAGTGGTTGCTACTTCCTGCTCACCTGGTCCAATCAGCATAATGTCATCAATATAATGCACCAATGTGATATTTTGTGGAAGAGACAAATGATCAAGATCCCTTCTAACTAAGTTATGATACAGGGCAGGAGAGTTAATATATCCTTAAGGCAAAACTGTAAAGGTATACTGCTGGCCTTGCCAACTGAAAACAAATTGATTCTGGTGGTCCTTATGGACAGGTACTAAGAAGAAGGCATTTSCCAGGTCAACAGCTACATACTAGGTACCAGGAGATGTGTTAATTTGCTCAAGTAATGAAATTACATCTGGTATAGCAGCTGTAATTGGAGTCACTACCTGATTAAGTTTTCGATAGTCAACTGTCATTTTCCATGATCCATCTGTCTTCTGCACTGGCCAGATAACAGAGCTAAAGGGAGATGTGGTGGGAACCACCACCCCTGTATTTTTCAAGTCCTTGATAGTGGCAGTAATTTCTGCACTTCCTCCAGGAATACGATACTGTTTTTGATTCACTATTTTCTTTGGCAGAGACAACTCTAAAGGCTTCCATTTTGCCTTTCCAACCATAAAAGCCCTCACTCCACAGGTTAGGGAACCAATGTGAGTATTCTGCCAATTTCTGAGCATATCTWTCCCAATTATACATTCTGGAAATGGGGAAATGACCACAGGAAGTGTTTGGGACCTACTGGACCTAATGAGTTGGACATCAGTCAAAACTCCATTAATCATCTATCCTCCATAAGCCCCTACTCTAACTAGAGGGCCACAATGCTTCCTGGGATCTCCTGGAATCAGTGTCAATTCAGAACCAGTATCCAACAGACCCTGGAAAGTCTGAGTATTTCCTTTCCCCCAGTGTACAGTTACTCTTGTAAAAGGCTGTAGGTCCCTCTGGGGAAGAATTGGAGAAAGACTAATAGCAAAACTTTTAGGTGTCTTATCAAGATCCTTCCTCAGGGGATCCCTTCATTCAAGGGATTCTGGATCTGCAAACTGGCTCAAGTCTGGAAATTGATTCATTGGCCAAGATTGCCTTTTGCCACGATCCAATGTAGTAGACTTTCTTTCATTTGTTTGAGAATTTTTCTGCTTATACAGATCAAACAGATATGTAGTAGGCTTCCTATCTATTTCATGCCTGGAAACACCATGATTGATTAGCCAGTACCAAAGGTCCAAAGGAGTCACGCCATTATAAATTTCACCTCTCCTGTGCTGACCATTACGGGGTATATCATTATAAACATCGTTTG
This sequence comes from Apodemus speciosus, assembly GCA_002335545.1. Classification (NCBI taxonomy): domain Eukaryota; kingdom Metazoa; phylum Chordata; class Mammalia; order Rodentia; family Muridae; genus Apodemus; species Apodemus speciosus. The sequence continues at coordinate 114,385 of BDUI01000855.1, forward strand.
TCTACACTGTCCATTATATAACTACGATCACCTTGTCTCTGGCAATTCATGCTGCCACCTGGCCCTTGTTACCTTGGGACCCAATTAAGAGATTTTATGCCATTTTTCACCTTGCATACAAGCCTTACTTAATATTTATACCTCTGTGTGGCTGCAAAGCAGATCCTCCTTCCTCTACATGCTACCGTCTTCATGTGTTGACATGTGGTATTCCTTGGACTCATTCCTTTCCAATGATCAGATAGTTATTTTAAACGCCCCTATTTTATCAACCATCCTAATGTACTACAAAACTGTGTAGGCCTTACACCTTTTTGCTAGGCAGTCTTTATGAGCTGAAACAAGGACTTACTTCAAGCTGGACTGGACTGGACTGGACTATGGTGATGACTGCCATTAATATCCACTTCTTCATCCCACCCGCTGCCACTCACTGAGCTGTGTCTACAGTTCTATCTGCATTCAGGTAAACTCTACACTGACTTTATGAAAGCACATTTTCAGTGCTGTGCATATCCTACTGAGTTTGCAGAAGCTGTTCTTCAAACCTCTGACAAACTTCCCAGAGATAACATCTCTCCCTACTGGTCATGCTTTGAACGTGAGTAATGAGAAGCTTACTATAATAATCTCTGAAATTCTTTTTTTCTTCTTTTCTCTAAATCAAAGACAGTCAACTTTTCTTAAAACTACAGACATCAAAGATTTAGAGCCTATGGGTCAACGAGTTTTATGCCAACTACTCAGTATAGAAGATATGCAAATGAGTAGGCATGATGGTGCTAATAACACTTGGAAAAACAGGCAGCTAGTTTTAGAAACAGATTGTCAATCAGTTTTAAATATGACAGTTGGACTCTTCATAGATCAGAATCATATTGAAATTATCCTGAATTTCAAAAAATTCATTGACACTGGTCCTGAAAAGGTATCAGTTAAAGCTGACATAATACATATGTGCTTAAGAAATATGTGAGATAATAWGGCTTCAAAACTACATTCATTTCTTCTCAGTTCACCACAAAATGTAAGAGACTAGAAAGCACAGTAACTGCAAATCTGCACAGCCCTTAGTATGATAAGAGATGGTATTCTGAAAACATTCATGAAGACTAGCAAAAGTGAGTGTGTACCAGAGACTACGCACTGTTTGCAAACTACACAAGAAAAAAAAAGGGAGGACTGCAGTGACGTGACTTTTCTACTGCACATATGAAAAAACATGCTTGAAGGTTTCTTTAAAGTATATGACAGAAAGGGACAATTTTACATCTAACAGTTTTCATTTATGGAACATTAAACTCTTAAGAGTTAAAATTAAGTTTAAGAAAGATTTGACCATTCTATGCTATGTTTTAAAAATATGATGACAAATTAAATAAATTAAAACTCGTTTTACCTGTCGGTTCCTCTCATCCATTATGCGTGTGATTTGTATTTTCTTTCGCCCCATTTTCAGTCACGTTTTCTTCCTTATATTCCAAATAATTAATTCAGAAACTAATTTTCTTCAATATCCTAATGCATCGTACACAGCTCCTATTATTCTAGTCCAAGGCTGCCGCTGAAATTGTCTTAAAAATCTAAAAGAAAACACAAATTGGAAAATTTTAATTCTGCACAACTTGTAAATCATAAATACTATTCAAATTTCAAATCTGCTTTTATGCTAACACAATAAGCATTCTTAGGCTGTAATTTCTAGCTACAAAAATAGAGTGAGCAGGTTGAAGTCTTAATGYCTTTACCCTCTAAAAGTTCTCCTGGATCTACTTAATGCCTTTATCTCTAAGCAAATGTAGCAGGTGTTTGAGATTTTTACAATGTACATAATAATAATGACAATAATATCAACCAATGTTGCTGAGATTTTTCTATATGCCAGGCATTTTTCTAAGTATAAAAAAACTTCATTCATTCATTCTTATCTAGAATCTTATTAGTTAGACATTATTATCTCCATTTGTAAATATGAGGACTAGGAATATAGAGACATTGAAGAAATTAAGTAATGTGCCAAAAGTCAGCCAATAAAGGGGCAAACATTGAGATAAGGTTTCTGTTGTATGTTGTTAACAACATACAATATTCTTTACAGCTCCTGATGACCTTAATGCAAAAGATGACTATGAATAGCCCCAATTTGCCCTTATAAATTCTTCTAAATCAATCTACTTTAGAGCTAAAGTTTTAGTACTATTTATCAATCCACAAAGATCCTTCTATATAAACTTTACATTATTATACATTTAATGAATGAATGAATACTGATCATTGAATGAATACTTCCTCATCTATTAAGATTCAGTTCAAATACCACCTTTTGATAAAAATCAAGACCAATTCAACTTGGTAAAAGAAACTATAAGCTATTTGTGGGAGGGGTGAGTATAAATGTGCAAATTCTTGAGACCAAACCATTAATATTACATATACATGGCTATAAAACTTCAACTTTATCATGCAAATTCAGCACCATATAAAATGTGAATCTGCTTGTAGGCAATGGGTTCTTCACTTCCTAGCATTAGTGCATCCCTGCTTACTAATCTTCCCACGTTCATCATTTTACTTTTTAACTTACACAATTATAACACCTGCTACAATGACAACTTACTAACTCACTCTGTAGAACAAGCTGGCCTCAAACTAGCATTAAAGGCTTATGCCTTCTCCGCCACCAGCAGGTTAGCTTTTACTAATGTCATATTGCCAGCAACATAAATGTCATATTGCCAGCAACATCAGAGATACATTCTCTTTTACTACCCAGGATAGGGACTTTAAAATGTCTACATAAGAGTCCAATATCTACCAAATGCATTGAAGAGTGTTTTCTCATACAGTATTACACTGTGTTGATTTTTACTTCTATACGAATGGGCTTTTTCCAAACTGACTTAATCAGAAATATAAGTTTGACTGTACACAAAGCCAACCTCCTGAATGAGTTACAGTAAGTTGATTTTAGCAGAGCATTCTCAGCAACTCATGGAACAAGCAGTTCACAATGAATGAGGCACAATGAGATCAACAACTTCACTGACACAGAACACAGTGCCTCTGATTGTAGAAAATACTATCTTTGTAATTACATATAAAATACTTGCCCAAAGTGATTGCATGCTAGATCATAAAGTATCAACAAATTTTAAAGGATAGATATATTCTGATACCACAGAAATTAACAAAAATGTAACTTCAAAGTGTGTGTGTGTGTGTGTGTGTGTGTGTGTGTGTATCCTAAGGATCAAACCTCTAAAAGATCCATACTTTAAAGAATGAGAACTATAAAAGATTTTTCATGACATGCTACCTTTATAACAAAATGTATAACAGGCATGAAATTTCCAGTTAATGCCATATTCAATGATGAAGACTAAAACCTTGTTCTGTAATATCAGAAATAAGAGAAGGCACATTCTCTTATTATAAAGATAGTATTTCTATTCTGCAGCAGAGTGGAAGTTCTAGATAGCAATTTAGAAAACAGAAAAAAAAATAGAATTTCCAAACTGGAAAAGGGGAAATGAATTCTCTGTGTTCACAGATAACATGCATTATAAGTAGAAAAACTTTTTCCTTTAAAAAAAATGTTGCTATAATAAATTCAAAGTATCAGAGTATAATACCATCACAACAAAATCTGTTGCATTTCTACACACTTAATGCAAAATAAGGCATATTAATCAGGGAAATAAAAGATTAATACACTAAACATTTTGAAACGCTGGTCACAAGTATTATTAACACATTGATTGTAAAATTTTATGTATTGCAATGTCAATACTACCCAAAGCAATCTACAAATACAGTGCAATTCTATCAAAATCCTTATTTTTTGTAGCATTTGAAAAAGTCATTCTGAAATTTATATTGAATCTCAAAGAAATCCCTAGAAAATAGTCTTAAAAAAGAGTGAAACTGAAGGACTCACTTATTATTTGAAAATTTACTAAAGTCACAAATTGAAATAACATTGCTTAAGCACAGAGGAAGACATGAAGACTGATGAAAAAGGAGAGAGGGCCCAGAAATAAACATAAGTGGACAATTTTTAATAAAAGTGCCAAGACCATTCAATATCAAAGGAAGTTCTTTCAAACAAATGGTGGAGAAACTAGATGCCCACAAGAACGCAGCTGATACCTACCACGTGCCACACACAAACACCACCTAAGAATGAATACAAAGCTGAGATCTAAGTCCAACTATAAAACTCCTGAGACGAAACCAGAAAAGCCTTCAAGAAATTGGATCTGACAGTGATTTCTTACCCACAACACCAAAACCACAATAGATTGAGAACAACAAACTAGCCTTCACTAAAATTAAAAACATGGAGACTAGAAAAACTGCTCAATGAGGAAAGTACTTGCCACACAACCACAAGAACCAGAGTGTGTCCTCAAAATCAAACCAAAGCTAGGTGGACAGGACAGGTGTCTAGAGTCAGTGCACAGGAGATGCTCTGGATTCAGCCACAGATCCTGCCTCAATATAGAAAAAGAATGACCGAAGAAGACACTAGATGTCAAACAACCTCAGACCTTCAGACAAATTACACATTTGCACCCACACAAATGCGAACACAAATCCATGGTTTTATAACATATATAAATATATATATACATACATACACACACACACACATATGGAATAAATACATTTCAATGGACACCATTAGCAGAATAAAAGAGCAACCTAAATAAAGGAAGACAATAACTACATATATGACATGGAAACAATATCCAAAATATATAAAGAAATTACTAAAACCTAGCAGCAAAATGATCAAACTTAAAAATGGGCAAAAGATAAGACAAGTAAGATGTCTCAGTAGATACAGACATTTGTCACCAAGCCTGATGACCTAAAKTCAATTCCTGAAACTCAAATGGTAAAGCGAGTGAATCAACTATGGGCAAAAGAAAACCAAGAATGGTGAATCCTGCAGCTCTTGGAGGCTAAGGCAGAAAGAACACTGCAAGTTGAAGGACAGACAGTTCTGGGTTCCAGGCCAGGTTTGGTTACAGAAAGAGATTCTGTCTTGGGGGTGAGTTGGGGGGCAGGCATGGAAGTGTTTCTTTCTTTCT
>BDUI01000855.1:120176-130176 GCA_002335545.1 Apodemus speciosus
TGGCCTCAAACTCAGAAATCCGCCTGCCTCTGCCTCCCAAGTGCTGGGATTAAAGGCCTGCACCACCATTGCCCAGCTGGAAGTGTATCTCTTAAAAGATGAAAAAAGGGGATTGCAAACTGGTACAACCACTCTGAAAATCAATCTGGAGGTTCCTCAAAAAATTGGAAAAAAATCTACCTGAAGACCCAGCTATACCACTCTTGGGCATATACCCAAAAGATGCCCCACCATACAACAGGGTCACATGCTCCACTATGTTCATAGCAGCCTTATTTGTTACAGGCAGAAGCTGGAAACAACCCAGATGTGATCTCACAACAGAAGAATGGAAACAGAAAATGTGATACTTTTACACAATGGACTACTAYACAGCTAGTAAAAACAATGACTAAATGAAATTCAGAGGCAAATGGATGGAACTAGAAAATATCATCCTGAGTGAGGTAACTCAGACCCAAAATGACATACATGGTATGTACTCACTAATTGTGGATATTAGCTGAAAAAAGTACAGAACATCTAGGATACAATCCACAGAACTCAAGAAAGTTAACAAGCAAAAAGGCCCAAGTAAGGATGCTTCGATCCCATTTGAGAGGGAGAAAAAAATTATCATGGAAGGCAAAGAGAGGGAGGAACCTAGGTGGAAGAGGAGATGTGGTAGGGAAAGGGGGAACATGATCAAGTATGGGGGTGGGGGGAGACAGGAGAATGAATGGAAATATGCAACCTCAGGAGAGGGAGATAGGTGGGCCCTCTAGAAAGTACCAGAGACCCAGGAGGTGAGAGACTCTCAGGACTCAAAGGGAGGGACCTTAGATGAAATGCCCAACTGTGGGGGAGAGCGAACTCAGAGCCCACCTCCAGTAGAAAGCATCAAGTGGAGGGATGGAATTGCCATCCTAAAATGGACTCTCAACTTATCTTGAAATGTTAATTTCAAGTCTACTTTCAAGACTTATTATAAGGAAACAACAACCAAAGCAGAGTGGCAAGAGATACATGTATATGTTTATCCCAATGCAATCAAAACAACGGGATGTGAGGAAGGTAGAGACAGAAGCACATGGGGACAGCCTGTCCATACAATGCATTGTCATAGCCATTAAAAGGAGGAATAATGAACAATAATCAACAACCTATATTCAAAATACATTTTTGATAGAAAATAAAATGCTAGTTTTGTTTCTAAAAGTCTGTGGATAAAAGATGAAAAAAACTAAGTGCTGCAACTCAGGAAACAGAAACTAGCAACTTCTGGGAAGTTTTTTTACTGTTTTCATTTAATATAATTACTGTGATGAAAAAAAAAGATACTTCAAACAAAAACTAATAGCTGCTTTTAAAATTTAGAAAGAAAAAATTCTAGTAGCAAAAAAGTGTTTAAGAATGAACTTTAAACATTCCTAAAACTTTGTTTCTACTTCAGCACCTTGTGCAATTTCCAGGTTCTATTTCTTCAAAACATGTTTACGATTTCAATCCATTATCTGTCTGAGATAGTGTACCACATGGAGAATGAGAAAACCCAGATCTTTCTAGACCCAAACTTATAATACCACTAAACTATCTAGAGATCAATTTCTAGGTAAAAATAACTTTTTTAACAAGAAAGTTGAAAGTACATGCATTATATGTACCATGGAATCTAAAATAAAATTTTCTAATATTTGGGGTAATATAATCCAAWTATATGGTATTACTACTAAAAACTGTATATCCAAGTATGGTATGTTATTAATCTTTATGATCCCAAACCAAAACTAGTGTAATATTTCCTTGACTGTACAATGGATATCAGAAAACAAAAAAGAAAAACATCTAATAATTAATTTTTAATAATTGGAAGTAAACCTGGATATTGTAAAAAAAAAGTTATATACTTAAAGAAACTAAAAGTAAATATTATACTAAAACATATGTAACTTTTTTGTTTTAAGTACAGCAGCTACTTTCATTTGATTCCCCTGAGTCAACAAAACATCAATAAAACTGCCTTTAAAGATACCTTATAATTTTCAAACAATTTTAGAAATCATTATATTTCCTTCAGCAAAAAAATGAAATCTACAATGACTAGTCCAAATTCTTAGTGATTAAAATATTCAAAGCTTTAGTAGTTATTCCCAAACTTCTAATCATTAACATACCAACTTTTCAAATTACGCATTAGTCTTCACTGTTATCTACTCTTCTTTCTATCAATCTCTTCTAGTTGTACTAAGTATATCTGANCACTCACTGATAAGTGGATATTAGCCCAGAAGCTTGGAATACCCAAGAAACAATTCACATATCAAATGATGCCCAAGAAGAAGGAAGAACTACACACCGAAAAGAAACAAGTCTGTTGTATGAATACAATGGTGCTATCAACCAGCATGTCATAACATAAGGAAAACACAAAACTCTATTTTGAATATAATTTTTATATGCTTGAGAAGTAATAACTTTATGTCACTTTCACCAAAAGCAAACAGAAAAAGGAAGAAAGGAAAAGAAGAAAAAGGTAGGRCACATCCTACAAACACATTTAATTTTACAACTTAAATTTTTATAATTAAAAATACTATAGATTCAAGAAATAAGAGCAATAAAAATACATTAAAACATTGAAAAGGGAATGCTTTTTCTATTAGTGATGGCTATAGGGTTCTCATGGTAAATACTCTGGTCTGCAAAACAACTATTAAACTCAAACACTATTAAAGAAATCATGACTCAAAGGCCACTGTGAAAAAATGCTAGACACATCATGCACATGAAAGTGAGACTGTAAGGGCTGTGCAGAACTGGYCCCACCCCTCACCCAGACATCATAGGAGTTGGTCCTGCCCCAYGCCTGCTGCAGCACTCAGGAGAGTAAGCCCTGCACCTCACCCGGGCAGCACAATAGAGCTGACCTTAATGACTAGGACATGGGTGAGCTGGCCTGAGGGTGTGGGAACTGGCCCCTGCAACTTGTCTGCCATACAGCAGCGAGGGCAATAGTTGCCCTCTGCTCCTCTTACCCCTCACCACTGACAGCAGTCAGGAGAGCTGGCCCTGGGGTCAAGAGAGCAGAAGAGCTGTCACTTAGGCAACATAGAAGAGTTGGCCCTGAATGTGAGGGCTGCAGGTGAGCCAATTCCAAGGGTGTGAGCACAGGAAAGCTGACCCTGCCTGTAGTCTGCTGGGCAGTGGCAGCAGGGATGAGGGAAAGATGCCTTCCTCCCCTTGCTCACCATCTCTGGCAGATGGAGAGCTGGCCCCAGGGTCATGAGAATGGGAAATTGGCCATGTCCCTGACTATCTGCAACACTTGGGARAGCAGGCYCAGCAYCTTGCCCAGACAGCAGGGTAGAGCTGGTCCTGGTTTCAGGGGAAGTTGGGGGGAGGGTGCTGGTGAGCCAATGCAGAGGGAGCCAAAGCAGGAGATCTAACAAGCTGATGAGCTCAGATACTTTTAATTGGCCCACCTCAGCATCTACCACACCAATAAACTGCTGGAGTGCTGATCCTAAAGATCCAAAACTAGAGGGTCTCCATGGTATGGGGCAAGAAAGAATACACAGACAAGACTTCCTTCGAGGTTCCAGTATAGATAAAGTAAACACCCGACCAATAAATCACTGCAATGAGCATTTGCAAACAATGAAACTGCTTCCACAATGAGATTATTTTTCTCTGTTGTGCGGAAGATTGCACAGGTAGAGGACAGGTACGAGAGTGAGGTGGATGAGTGGGATTAGGGTACATGGTGGGAAGTTCACAAAGAACCAATTAAAAAGCTTTAAAAACCTTAAGAGCATCAGCATTCCTAAGATATCAGTACCTTTCTCAATAACCAATCCTCCTTTACTTCAAAAGGAGACCATTTTCCTGGTTATTTTGGTAGTAACACAGAAGTTACAGTARCTCAGTAGTTAGTGAGTCACATAACTAAGTATCCTCTCAAAACAATTATCACTTAGATCTCAGTCCCTCTACTTGAATTATCACAGAATCTCTTTGTGGTATCTTCTTGATTAGTAATAGGTTAAGAATCTCTTTGCCTGCTTCATAAATATTTAGATTTTCTTTATGAGGTGCTTTTCCAAGTCTCTTTCCGTCTTTCACTGAACTGTCCATGATTGACAAGAGTGCTCTGAATCATTGGATTTGGCCCTTTTGTCTGCTAAATGTATTAAAATTTACCTCTATATTTTCCGATAGAAGCTTCTAATTGTTTTATAGGTTTACCTTCTAATTAAAAATGAATAATCAATCAGTCTTTGTTTTCTGCATTGTGGAAAATAAGGTACTTCTTTTCAAAAAAATTATTAATTAGTTCATTATTAGTTACTGAATATTCTTTATCCTGCTGTTTTAATTTCTGTCCCAAAGCAAACGTCTACATATGCATACTTCCTGTTCCAAGCTTTTGCTTCCTTTTTGCTTAATCCAGTATTTATTATTTTATGGAATCAATTATTGCACATGCTTAAAAACATCTGATTCACCTGATATAATCCTTCCTCCAAAAATATCAAACAGTTAAGATCCAGCATCTAAACAAAATATAGAAAATAAAAAACAACAAGAAAACATAAGATAAACAACTTCAGCAAAGTTGCCGGTTATAAAATCAACTCGTGTAAATCAGTAGCTTTCCTATACTCAAAGGATAAGCAGGCTGAGAAGGAAATTCNACTAAAATATGTAACATGCATATATTTACATAATTATAACAGTAATAGTGAATATAAACAATTTATTTAAAAAATGTACACATGAGAAAGGGGAATATTTGGGCAATCTTTCTTGGTAAAATTAGAATGTTGAAAATTAATTCCAAAATTTAAGAATCAAGAAAATAGCTTTTACACAATAAAACTTTGCTTCAGAAGATTTCCAGAGCCTTTTCCCTAATCTGAAAATATAGTTTGTAATTTTCAAACAGTAATAGGAAATAGGTATTACTTCCATCTATCTTTGCCATCTATTTTTGGTTAAGACTCTAAATATTTTTAAGACAACAACCTTGCTATGTTTGGCCTCAAACTCACAAATGGTTTTTCTGAGCTTCCTGGGTGCTGGAATTCTAAACATAAACTGCTACACCTGACTTTGTAAAACACCAGGTATGGTAAATAACTTTAAAAGGTCTCTTATCAGGCCTTTCTAGTATGTTTTTGTAGTATGTTCATATAAAAACATTTTTTTTAATTCACATACTTCTTCATAAAATTGACACAAGAAACTGTARCAGAGGCATTGTATTACTACCTCGAAGTCATAGATGCCAAATATAGGATCCCAGAGCCAACCTAAGTAAGCATTCTAACAACAGAAGTTCAAAAACTTGGGGACAAAGAGATGGTGAGAAGGTTCTGTAGTTAAGAATACTTGTTTCTCTTCCAATGGAGCCAAGGTAAGTTCCTAGCATCTGTATCAAATGGCTCACAATCACCTGCAACTCAAGAGCCAGAGGGTCTAATGCCCTCATCTGGCCTCTACCTTCATGGGCACATAAAAAGCATAATCTCTCTCTCTGCCCCCTCCCTCCTTCCCCCCCCCAACACCTTTTCTTGAAAAGGAACTCAAGCCTTGTATTAGCTCCTCAGAGAGGCTAGTTCAGGGGTCGAGCACCTGCCTTGTACTTGGGTCTGGGACTACCCTAGAACAGTAAGCTGCAACCCTAGTCTTATCACAGATACATTTACCTGGCTAGTAGTTTACAAAAGGAAAAAAGTCAAGACTACCATATACATCACATACTTATAAGTTCCAGAATTGTCAAAGCCTGATGCTTTCCTTCGTTCTATTTTTCATTCTCAGTGGCCATGCCAAGGACAGCACAATCCTTGTATGTGCAGGAGTTAACTCCTATTTCTCCACACTTTGAGATAAAAATTTAAATCTAGTTTATCTGTCCTTTCTCCCCATGTTTTAAGTCTGCAATTAAATTAACAGAAATATTCAATGCTTTCTGCAGTATACTATGCACAATATGTTTAGCCCTTCACATTATTAATATTACTACTAGGTTAGGATTATTATTATAATTAATGATCCTATACTGATATATCATTTCGATCACAGTGCTTCATTAACATTAGAGTTCACTCTTGGTGGTGTGTGTTTTATATATTTGTATGAATATATAACGGAATGTATTCACCATTTACAGTGTATCACACAGAATAATTTAACTATAAAAAAATTATCTGTACTCTTCTACATATCTCTTCCTTTCCACTGATTCCTGGAAACCACTCATCATTTTACTAACCCCATAATTTTATCTTTTGCAGAATGTCAACTCATTAAAACCATATTGAATACATCCTTTCCAGATTGGCTTATTTCACTTAGTAATGTAATCTTTGTTCTGTCTTTTCACAGCCTGAAAACTCATTTTAAAAWTTTTAATTAAAACACAGTGAATGCAGAAATGGCTCAGCAGTTAAGAGCACTGGTTTGGTCCCAGTAGCCACACAGTTGATCTCGACTGTGACTCCCAGTTCTGGGGGATACAGTTCTGGGGGATCAAACACCTCTTCTGAACTCCCTGGGCACCATGCACAGAGTGCACATACAGACACTCAACCACACCACACACACACACACACACACANGCAGTATCACACCCCCAAACCCACAGAAATGTTTGCCAATGAGAATTATTTAGATGAACCCCAGGACAGAGAATTTAAAAGAACAATCGTAAAATTCAAAGAAGTTTAAAGACAAAGAAGCAGCTTACTGAACTTAAAACAACTCAATAAGAATGAATACTTATGTGATGAGAAAAATGATGAAGACAATCTAGAATTTGAAAATGAAATTCAATAAGAAATAGAAATATTGAAGATTTAAGCTAAAATGAAGGAATTGGAAAACCCAAAACCCAACTAGACAACTCAAAGGAAAGCCTCACATGTACAATTCATCAAGCAGAAGAAAGAATATCAGAACTTTAATCAATGGCATGTATCAGATCTTCAACAAAATCATAGAAGAAAACTTCCCAAACTAAGGAAGACAAACCCAAACAGATATTAGAAGCACACAGAATACCAACAAACCAGGCCAGAAAAGGTATTTTATAGTTAAAACACTAAATATATAGAACAAAGAGAAAGTACTGAAACCTACAAGAAAAAAATACAAGTCAAATATAAACAAAGATGTATCCGACTCATCAGTATAACATCGGATTTCTCAATGGAAACTTTGAAAACCAGAAGAATCTGGAACAATTTATTTTAGTTCTAAAAGACAATGACAGCCAACCTACACTCAGCAAAAACTATCTGCCAGAGTTGAAGGAGAAAGAAAAACTTTCCATGATACAAACAATCTATAGAAATTTATATCCAACAAACCAAACCTAAAGAAAATACAGCAAGGAATATTTGGAGTGGAATAGGGGAATGAGAATAGGCAATACACTGTAGAAAGAAATACTGGGGCATAATTACTAAAATACAAAGTACCACTGAAAACATAAACAGCAGCATYAAAACCACAACACATTGACTGCAATAAGATACCTTTCAATATTAACTTTAAATAGTAAAAGACTAAATTCTCCAATCAAAAGACACAGGCTAGCTAAATGAATCAAGAAATAAAATCCATCTACAAGAAGCACATCTTAGCTTTAAAGATAGACACTGCCTTAAAGTACAAGGATGAACAAAAGTACTCTGGTTAAATGGAACCAGGAAGAAAGCAAGTGTTGCTATTGCAGTATCTAACAAAATAGACTTCAAACTAAAACTAACTGGAAGTTAAAAAAAAAAATAGCACTCACAGTACAAGGGAACAGTTAACCAAGAAGATATTATTATCTTAAACATATGCATTAAAGTGAGTGGTGTCCAATTTCACTTAAAATGTACTACTGAAATTAGATATGTATAGAGTATTTCACCTAAACAACAAAGAATATAATTTCTACTCAGAAGCACATGGAAGCTTCTCTACAACAGATCATAGTCTAGGACACGAAACAAGTATTTACAAATACAGAAAGATGCAATAACTCCATGTATCCTTATTTGACATAACTCCATGTATCCTTTTATTGTATTTATAATACAATAAAATGTAAAATCCACAGTCAATAAATCTCTAGTAAAAATACAAACTCATAGAGATTAAACAACTTATTACAGAATGATAAATGAGTCAAATTAGAAATAAAAAATTTCCTGGAACTAAATAAAAACACAATATAACAAAATCCTCTGGGACACAGTGAAAGAAGTCCTATGAGGGTAATTTAGAGCTCTAAAAGCCAGCACTAAAATACTGGGAACAGTACTAATAAATGACTTAATGATGCAACTCAAAAACTTGAAAAAACAGGAACAAGCCAAATCCAAAGGCAGTTGACTGCAAGAAATAAAAACTAGAGCAGAAACTAATAAAATAGAAAGAAACAAAACAACACACACACACACACCCTAGATTCAGACACACACACACACACACACACACACACACACACACACACACACACAGTGAATCTAAGAGCTGGTTCTTTAAGCAGATAAACAAGACCGACAGACCCTTGGCCCAACAAACCAAAAGAAAGAGGATCCAAATTAAGAAAATTAGAAATAAACAGGTAAGCATTACAACAGACACCAAAGAAATTCAGACTACTGTAAGAGAATAATTTAAATGCCTATATTCTAAGCTAAAAAAAAAACCTTAAAGGAGTGGATGAATTTCTACAGTCAGCCAAATCACCAATATTAAGCCAAGAAAATATCATCAACAACAACCTAAACAGACCCTTAACAAATGAAAAAGATAGAGTAATAAAAAGYCTTCTACCTAAAAAGTCCAGGACCAGATTAATTCATAGCAAAATTCTATCAGACTTTCAAAGAAGGATCCATAATCGATCTTTCTTANACTTTTTATTAGGTTCAGGGCTCCAGCCTCATAGGTTGATGCTGTCCACATTCGGTGAGATTTCTTTCCATCCCCAGTTAAATCTCGCTGGGAATGCCCTCCCAGACACACCAAAGGTGTGTCCCACCACTCCTCGGTGTTTCCTACTCCAATCAAATTGATAATGGGAGCTGATGAATTGATAATGGGAGCTGATGATCACAATACCCACTGGCCCATTTCACAGACTGAGAAACTGATGCTAAAAGAAGTTCCACAACAGACCCCAGGAGCTTAGAAATGGAAACCCTGGGTTTCTAGACAGTTCTGAGCACCAGCTCCCCACTGCCCTGTGTCTGTACCCCTGGCCATGTGTTGAGGAGACATTCACAACCATGCACACTGGCACAGCCCGGAGGCTGTTAGCCTGCTGGGGCTCACTTCACAAGCGAGAGGAACGCACTCAAGTGAAGCTGTGTGAACTCCAGGCCGGGCAAACTGGAGGATCATTCACTTAGCACGTCCCCTCTCCCCACACAGATGCCTGCAGATGGCCTTTTTGAGGTGGGGCTGTGGCAGTGAGCTGAGCTCCTGCTARCCCACCCTGGGCACAGAGACCCACCATGGGCACAGAGAGAGTAACAATAAACATTTTGTTGTTGGTGGTGCTGAATTCAAGTCTTCATGCATTCTTAAGTGAGGCTACCATCGGGCAGCCCCTGGGCCCTGAAACGAGCTAATGGAGATGTGGTGGTTTATCTTAATGCTCAGCCTGAGAGATGCTGAATCTCTTAGCTCACACCTTTAAGTGCATCTGTGGAGGCTAACTCCAGAGAGGTCTAACTGACGTGGAAAGACATGCTGAATATGGGCCACACTGTCCGTTGGGCTGGGCTCCTGGACTGACTAAAACAGAGAAGGGAACTGAGAGGGCCACCCATCTCCCTCTGCCTCCTGGCTGTGGTTGCATGTGAACTGCTGCCACCATGCGTTCCCCRCCGTGATGGGTCTGCACWGCCCCTATGCACACACACGGATGCTAGTGGGTCTGTTTTGGGGATTAAGTACAGGATGTGAGCCATCTCAAAAGCCCCCAAAGTTGCTTTTGTCAGTCTTTTTTCTTTTT
>BDUI01000855.1:132676-135368 GCA_002335545.1 Apodemus speciosus
CTCCCAGACACACCTTCCTCTGTGTCTGTGTCCCCTCCCAACCCCTTTGTGGATATGATAGAGAACAGAACCTGGTGCATTTGAGACAAGTCGGCCCCACTGGGGTACCTGGAAGRGAGCGGCACCTCTTCTGGAGGTTGCGTGCAGCCCTCTTCTAACCTCTTACCTCTCCTACCCTGGTCACGGATGCCCAGACCTTTGGCTCTGAGAGTCCCAGGGATGCAAATGTCCAAGCAGAGTGTCAGAGGCAGGGGTGGAGTGGGGTGGGAGAGAGACGAGCCTTTTTGAAAACTGTCCTTTCTTGGGTCAGGCAAAGATTCTTGTCAGATAAAAACCTTTGTCCCATTAAAGGCCACTTCCCTGGAGGGAGTTTTTCTCCAATTAACTTAATTCATGTATCRGTTCCTCTGACCAATGGCCCCAGGAGCCCAGGGAGGAAACATAGCACCCCATTGCCACGCAGGTCACCTCAAACATTTGCTCAGTTAATTGGCCACTGCCTTGTTAATCCTTTCTCAGTGGTCTCCAGGAGTAATGATGGCTCCCTACCCATCACTCCTAGCCTCTCAGTAGGATCCAGGGATCCTACTGTCTTTGAACTTGCAGCCTGCACGGCCCTGGGCGTCTGGGGCACTCAGGTGTGTTAGCACATGCTCCGTTCTCCACCTCTTCCCTCTGCCATTCTTATCACTTTTCTTTTCCTTTTTGAGTTTTCTCCCCATAGATTTGCATCTTACACTGTGCGTGTGTGTTTTGTATTCCAGTCTTAATTATGTCTATGTGTGTGGGTGTGCCCATGTGTGCAGGTGCCTCTGGAGACCAGGGGTGGCAGATATCCCTGGATCTAGAATAACAGGGAGATTGCGGGCTGCCTGATGTGGGTGCTGGGAACTGGACTCGAGTCCTCTGTGATAGCAATGTGTRTTCGTAAGCACCGAGCCATCTCTCCAGCCCCTTGTTTGACTGTTCAGTGTCAATGTCAAATAGTGTCTGTTTGGAAGAACTACAGTGTGTAAGGAGCTATTGGCAGRGAGCACCTGTGAGGCGTGCTGGGTGTACTGACTGGTTTTGTGTGTCAACTGGACACAAGCTGGAGTTACCACAGAGAAAGGAGCTTCAGTTGAGAAAATGCCTCCATGAGATCAAGCTGTAAGGCATTTTCTCAATTAGGGATCAAAGGAGGAGGGCTCCTTGTGGGTGGNAGAGAGAGAGAGAGAGAGAGAGAGAGAGAGAGAGAGAGAGAGAGAGAGAGAGAGAGAGACAGAATATCTGAGAAAAAGAAGTTTATTGTGCCCAGCAGTTAGGTAAATGACAATCAAAACAACTTTGACATTTCAATCTTGAACCAGTCAGAATGGCAAAACTCAGGAAAATCAGCATAACAATGTGGGAGGAGGTGTAGGGGCAAAGAAACCCTAACTCAAACACACTATTATGTAGCCCACATAAAAATCAGTGTGGAGAACTCTCAGAAAATGAAAAATAAATCTACTATAACACCCATCCATACCATTCCTTGGCATATGCCCAAATGATCCAGAAACTTGCTCAGCTATGGTCATTGCTAATCTATTCAAATAGCTAGGAAATAGAAAGACAAATGGACAATGAATATTCATATATACTAAAGAATACTAAACAGTATAGAAAAATGAACTGATGAGCTTTGCAGATAAATGGATGTAACTAGAAAAGATCATATTGAGTGAGGTAGTGCAGACACAGACAAATATTACATCTCCCTCATCAAAGGCTCCTACGTCCAGATTTTCAAAATTTCAGATGTGAGTACATAGTGTGGAGTAACTGCAGAAATCAGGAAAGTAAAAACAGACCACTGGAGGTGAAGAGGGCAAGAATGGGGGGAATAGCAGGGTACTGGTAAAATGAAGTAAGTGGGGGAAACGTGGCTTTCAATTTAGGTCCAAGGGCTGGGGAGGGAGAAATAAATACAGAAGTAAGGAAGAAGGTAAAGTAACAATGAACATGTCTAAAAAATGTCATAAGGAATCATGCTGTTAACTATCTACCTAAAAACAATGAAATTATGAAATTCTTAGGCAAGTGGGTGGAACTGGAGAATGTCATCCTGAGTGAGGTGACCCAATCACAAAAGAACACACATGGTATRCACTCACTGATAAGTGGATATTAGCCCAGAAGCTTGGAATACCCAAGAAACAATTCACATATCAAATGATGCCCAAGAAGAAGGAAGAACTACACACCGAAAAGAAACAAGTCTGTTGTATGAATACAATGGTGCTATCAACCAGCATGTCATAACATAAGGAAAACACAAAACTCTATTTTGAATATAATTTTTATATGCTTGAGAAGTAATAACTTTATGTCACTTTCACCAAAAGCAAACAGAAAAAGGAAGAAAGGAAAAGAAGAAAAAGGTAGGRCACATCCTACAAACACATTTAATTTTACAACTTAAATTTTTATAATTAAAAATACTATAGATTCAAGAAATAAGAGCAATAAAAATACATTAAAACATTGAAAAGGGAATGCTTTTTCTATTAGTGATGGCTATAGGGTTCTCATGGTAAATACTCTGGTCTGCAAAACAACTATTAAACTCAAACACTATTAAAGAAATCATGACTCAAAGGCCACTGTGAAAAAATGCTAGACACATCATGCACATGAAAGTGAGACTGTAAGGGCTGTGCAGAACTGG
>BDUI01000855.1:198310-208434 GCA_002335545.1 Apodemus speciosus
CTGTGGGAATATTTTCCTGTCTCCTGAGTGTAAAGAGACAAGGAACCAGGCCCAGGCCTGGCAGCTGAGAGACCTGCTCTCTTCTGATCCACAGCTTCCCACTCTGTACACAGTGCACAGGCCTCTCCGTGTCAGACCCCTGGGGACCAGAAGGTGCAAAGTTCCCCAGTCCCAAGACAGCTGGCAGCCACAAGTTTTAGGAGCACTTGCTACGAATGCTGAATACCACTTTATCGCCCCAGCTCCCTCCACGGCTGCCATAGCCACTTCACAGACGGGGCAGACTGAGGCAAAAAGAGTTAAGTGGAGAAGGAGCCAGARCCATGATTGTCAACTCGGCGTGATCTAAAATCACCAAGGAAAGGCTTCTCCGCATCTATGAGGGAGTTTGTCCGTGACGTTAATGGAGGTGGGCGGTCCGCTGAGACTGTGAACAGCACCATTGCATTGGACTGGGGTCCTGGTGGGACGAAAAGGGGAAATGAGCTTAGCACCAGCATTCCCCTCTCTGCTTCCTGACTGCAGACACAACGTGACCCTCCGTTTCCTGTTCCCCCCTCCACTGCTTCCTCACTGTGGAGGGCTGTACCCTCAACCCACGGGCCGACACAGACTCCCATGGTTTAGAATTCTGTCACAACGATGAAAGAAGTCACTAGTACCCCCTCCCCCGCCTCCAAGCTCTGCAGGTGTCAGCCTCATTTCACAGACGGGGCACCCAAGGCTGTATATTCAAAGTCCCCTCACAAGAACTCACATCCGTGCCTCTGAGGGTCAGAATCCATCCTTCTCACCCCAGGGGTTTTCCCACGGGGTGGGGGCAGCCTTCAGGACTGCAGAGAAGGCAACTCAGGATGATGGGAGWCGAAGTTCTGTTCCTATGGCAACCCCTCCATTCCCACCTTTAGGAGTGTCTGAAGGCCAATGAGGGGAGGAGGGCCTCTGACCTGAACTCAGACAGACTCTGCTGTTTAACCCAGACTGCGACTCATTAGCTCCGTAGCCTTGGGCGGCTGCCTTTCCCATCCTCCGGCTGCCTCGGTTTCTCCATCTGTCAGCATCTTTATGTGGCAAAGACTGAGTGAGCAAATCCACACACAGCACTGGGAGCTGCTCTCAATCCTAGCAACATTACTGTTCCTTGCTGTGTGGCTTGATATAGAACCGGTCCCTCTCTGGGCCTCCGGTTCTCCACCGGTGAGGACATCCCGGGGTGGGGTGGGGGGGCCTGGGATGGAGGTCATGGCCTTGAGTAGGGTCTTTCATTCTGATGTCCTGTCAGTAAATAGCTGGGCGGAGTTCAGGCCTTGTCCATCCTCCCTATCTTCCATAGAACAGCCTTGCCCCACTGCATGGAGGTGACTGTGGCCCTGGCCTTGCAGAACTAGGCACGGCGACATCGTCATCATCCTCGTCCTCGTCCTCGTCGTCGTCTGTGATGATACCTCACAGTGAGTGTGTCCTGTGTTCTTGGTGTTGGTGTCTCTCCCAGCATGGAATGCTGGGCTGGGCACAGACAGACGAGGTATCCTCTAGGGTGGAGGGGCGGGAGTAAGGGTTCCAGCTGACTCCTGGCAGAGGCACGGGTCTGGGTTTCAAGGCCCTCTGAGGAGAATCCTGTGTGAGGCAGCCAAGATGGAGCTGGGGGGCCCCCAGATCCACTTCCTTCCTATGAGCGCCCTGGGGCACTTGGTGCCAATCCTAGCCACCGAGCGCCATTCCATGCCCATGAATAATTCATGGCCTCGTGTGCCAATCCGTGCCAGCTTTAATTAGCTTCTAACTTTTTGTCATTCATTTCCCTATGAACACCTTATAAATAAATGATGGGCCGGGGAACAGGAGTGGGGCCGATTGTGGGGGAAAGAGCCCAATTCTGAGGCCATGGACTGGATGGGGAGCCTGGGGGGGGGCTAGGACCAGGGAAGCCCACATCTCGGGGGGGGGACCTTCTGGAGGGGGGCAGTGAACTGCAGCTGGGTGCCCCGCCCTCTGTGGCACCCTCCCAAACCTGCTTCTTTGAGAGCCGTGTCGCTACAGCTGCGCCCGGCTCTGTGGGCCCACAAAGCTAGCACAGGCACACACGTGTCAGTTTTATGGTAGTGGCAGCACCCCCCCCCCGCCCCAGGAGAGAGAGACACAGTCTGGGGACCCAACAGGAAGTAGCAAATGGGGTCTTGCCAGCTAAGGGATGACAGTGAGGTGGGGGTCAGTGTCTGTGGTGAGGGGGAGAGGGGAGCAGCGACAGAGGAGGGTTGGCTGCGGGCGCTCACAATAATGGCGGCGGTCCCAAGCCGAGGAGAGACTGTGGAGTGTTGTATTTACGGAGTGCTCTCGTGTAGACTTTTGCTTTTGACCTGAATGACAGTCTAGGGTGGGGACTGGGGGCTCCCGTGCCTGTTTACTGTTCAGGAAACTGAGGCTCGGGAAAGATGGCTAACGCTCAGGCCTCTCCTCCAGGGGCAGCTGTGTGGTGGGAGAGGTCTTTGAAAGCCACTACGCCAAGGTCCAGCCCATCCGGACTCAGTGGATTAGACGTTTGCAACAACAGATCTCCGCCCTCTTTTCTTCACTTCCTCCTTCCAGTGTCTCTTATTCTGCTGCCCCTCTCTCTTCTTCCCCTCCCCTTCCTTCTCTCCTCATCCTCCACTGCATCCTCCTCTTCTCTTCCAGCCCCGCCCCTAGCTCCACCCCTCCAGTCTCATTCCCGCCTCCTCCCTTCCAGCCCCGCCCCCAGCTCCACCTCTCCAGTCTCATTCCCTCCTCCTCCTCCCCTCGAGCCCTCCCCACTTTGGTCCCATTCCCACTCATCCCTCTCTGCCTCCCCACCCCCCACTTCTCGTCCTTAGGCCATGCGTCATGCGGAAGGAGTGCCAGCAAGGCAACTGGATGCTGGGTCTGTTGGAGAGTCAAAACAACACCGCGACAGGCCAGGGATGGAGATCCGTGGTAGCGCATGGTCCTAGGATGTAAAGGCGTTACTTTTGAACTGGTTGGGATGTGTCTTTTTCTCCAGGAAGCCAGCCAGAGCCACCTGGAGCTGTGCACATTCTGTCTTCCCTTCCCTGGCCCAGACTGTGACTGGAAGCTGCTGCCGAGGAGAGAGATGGCTACAGGAGACGCCTGGGCGAGACGTCCAGGTGTGAGGCAACCCGTCACGGACGGCCATTTTACCTTTGCTTTTCTCCACGTGATCTTTGAAGACAAAGTGGCTAGGTCACTGGGGTCACATTCGTCATAATCGCTAGAAGGACGCCATTTGGGTCACACTGGGCAGGGGACTTGTCCTGAGTACTCCTCCCCAGCTCCGAGTCTCCCACAAACACCTGGTGCTGCCTCTGGTGGCATCATCTGCAGAACTTCGAGATGCTGCTGTAGTCCAGAGCGAACAGTTGTCCTGTCCCCTCCCCTATGCCCAGGGACAGCCTGCTTGCTTACCCCCAGGCTTTACACAGGACATTCTTGCCATCTTAGCAGGCTGTGCTCAGCTCATAATCCCCCTGCTTCAGCATCCCGAGTGCTAAGATTATAGGTGTCACCACATCTAGCTAGTCTCAGCGTTTCTCTTTTCCCACATCCCTACCTCTGACTAAAGGGTTATAGTGCTTCTTACCACCGTTGAGCTCAGGGGAACCTCCTTAGCCCTTTGAATCCCCAGATCTTCCACTGTGGGACAGATGTTAGCTTTGAGTCTGTTACAATACTTAAGACTGCAGGCTGACCACACCCTGACTTTCCTGGCCCGGGGTGGGCACATGACGGCTGCAGGTGCCAAGGAGGCCCCGTGAGCGGAAGCAAGGTGTCCGACTTCTGAGAAGCTGATGGTCGCCTGGAGCTCCGTCATGGTTCATTCCCATAAAAGGACACCACAAGGGGCTTGGGGGTGTGGCTCAGTGACAGAGTACCCACCTAGCACGTGCAAGGCCCCCAGATCAACCCTCCGTACCACAAATAGGATGGCAACGAACCAGAAGGCTTGAGAAGTGGAGACCTGGAGAACACGTTCATTTCGAGAATGAAGAACATGAGGCCTCTGAGGTCCATTGTCCCGCCTCAAAGCATCCAGCTGAACAGACCCTAGAGCCCCGGACTCCCCCGACTCCTCACTTATCTAAAGTTGGGACACCAGGACACCCAAGAGCATTGTCTCGGCTTAACTGCCCAGTGGCCTGCCTGGCTCAACTCTGTCGCTGCACTGCCCTTCATGTCCATTGTAGCACCTTGTGAGGGGGTGGGGTGGGGTGGGGTGGGGGTTCTCCTGCTCTCCTCTTCATAGAGGCTGCCTCTTGAAAGCCCCCCTCAGAAGCCCGCACCAGTCCTTGTTGACCGCGCCCCCACCCCCAGACTTGAGCTGGAAGACACCTGAGGCTGTCAGTGGCCTCTGGCAGCCTTGAGATGTGTGTGAGCACGCATACATTGCTGTGCCCATACGTGTGTTTTGTGCTCAGACACCTGAGCATCTCCAGCCACTGAGGCACCCTTGCTACCCCCCCCGCCCCCCACCTTAGGGATCTGGAGAGTCGGGGGTTTGGATTTGCCAGCCATGCAGCATGTAGCGTGAAGGGAATCCCCAAAATACAGAGGCTTGTCTGCATTGCCCTTGAATGTTAGTGTTAATAAAACTTTATTTACAATATAAGGTGACGGGACAGATTGGGCTGGTAAGCAGCCACTTGATCCTTGTGCTAGAACACGTGGCTTTACAGTATTTGGCAGCTGTTGTTATGTATGTTGATGCCTCCGTGCGGGTTCGTGCACACGTATCCCGGTACCCGTGGGTGTCAGAGGAGGGCGTCGGATCTCCTGGAGCTGGAGTTACCGGAAGTCATCCAGTGTCTGATGTGGGTGGTGGATGCTGGGAGCACAACACTGGCAGGTCATCCGAAAGAGCAGCAGCAAGTGTTCCTAACCGTTCAGCCCTGGTAAACATTATCAGTGAGCCAGTTCTGTCCCTGCTGCCCAGCCCAGGGTCCCTTTTCCCAGCTAGATGAGATCCTGCCTCCCCACCCACCCCCACCCCTGTCCCCGGGGGACCTGCTTTGAAGTGTTCCTCTTAGGATAAAGACTAACCCCTGCAACTTAGTGGCAGATCAGGTGCCTAGCATGTCCAAGGGCTTGATCTGCACGCAGCACCTCAGAACAAGACCTCAGATGAAGGCTCTTTGCCACCACAGAAACCAGCACACGCTCTCTCCTATCTAGCCTTCCGCCTTTTACATCGCCATGTTTGTCTGGCTCTCTTCTCTCTCCCAGGTGCCGTTGACTGGCTCTTTTTTGCCTCACCCCTGTGTTCCTGCAACCCTGCAGGCGTATGTAGCAGGCACCTGGGGCTGCTTCCTGCGGCTTTCTTTCTTGAGTCTTTGAGAGAGTCATGGAGGTGCCCCTATCCTGGCTGTAATGTTCCCTGTTTATATGCTTCCCTGAACCAGTTGGTTCCTGTTTAGAGGGTTTCCCTGAGGCCTAGAGCCATACTCAGCCTATTTCAGGAGCCAACACATGGGTAGCCAATAGGAACAAACGAATGAACGAATGAACGAATGAATGAATGAATGTTCAAAGAATGGAGCTGTAGAGTCATAGTTACTATGGTGCAATTCCTGTCTCTATCCCCTGGCAAGTCACTGCCCTCCCCGAAGCAGCCTCTCTGCGGGAAAACCTGGGCTAACCTCAAGACCCAGCAGAAAGCTGTGCTGAAGGTGAAATGAATTGAGGCCTAGACCCTGGCCCCAGGCAGCCGGGGTCAATTAAGCCGGCCTGTCGAGGGACGAGTCTGTTTAGCCAGGGAAGGAAAGTCGCCCCGTGTTCCCTGTCAATCCTGTTGTCCAACAGCTTCGAAGGTTGTCTCCTAGGCTTGCAAGAAGGTGAAGGAATCTTCCTTCAATCGGGGTTGCTACAGAGGGGGGTATCCCACGGGTGTAGGTGCCTGGCGACCTCCAGGGTGTCTCTGACTCAGGGCCACTAGTTTCTAGCATCAGAGGCAGTCTGGATCGCAGAGTCGGAGGGGCGCAGGTGGGCCCACAGACTTGAAGCAGGTGAAGGCAGCGGTGGCCAGTAGCACCGAGGACCGGAGGAACCTTTCAGCGACTCCGGGAGCAGAAAGGGGGCGCTTAAAGCCAACAGATGGCGCGGCCTCACCTAGGCGATGCGCCTTTCTGCTTCCCGAGAGCGTCGCAGCCTCAGGCCTCGGCTCGGAGCAGGAGGGGGGCTGCGGTTGGGTCCCGGCCCTTTGCGAGATCGCGGACACGCAGGCACAGCTCGGGCACGCTCCCAAGGCTGGTTTTTTGCGGTCTCCCTCCTGCCCCTTGAGGGATTCCACGGGCTGCCATAGCAGCCAATGCCATGGCACCCGCGGCCGGCGCAGGCACCTTCCCATCTGGGCGCCCTGCTGGGCTCAGGGTCACTGTCGGGCTTGCGACGACTGGGCACGGGGTCCGGGGCTCAGGGTGAGGCGCGCGGGCGCGGGCGGGGGCGGGCGGAGCTCGGGCGCGGCGAGGGGAGCGCGGCGCGTCAGGAGGCGGGGACTGGCGCGGGGCCGCGCGGGGCGGAGGAGCGAGGGAAAGTTGATCGCGGACTTGAGCGGCGGCTGCGGCTCGGAGCAAGACACGATGTACGGCCCGGGAACACGTCCCACAGCAGCCGAGCGCTGAGCTGCGCAGCAAAGAGCGGGCCCCGGGGATGGAGCACGCTGGTCCCGAGTCCTCGTGTGCCCGGGGCGAGCCTTTTCTGATCTCGCTGCGCGTCTGAAGTTGCGGCCAGCGAGCAGCTCGCCGGGATCGGGCGGCCCGAGTGGATCCCAGAGCGACCTTCGCGCAGGCAGCGAGAAGCGGCGGTGGCCAAGACTGGAGCAGGTGGCCCGTTGGGGCAGAGCCGGTGGCGAGCAGATTCCGACGCGCGGCGTAACGCTGCTCCACCTGCGCACACGGTACCGGGAGCCCCGCGCCGCCCTTCTCTCCCCGATCCCTTTTGCCTTCTCCCAAGCCTATCGCCCGCTGAGTGCCGCCAAAGTTAGAGCCGTGGGGCCGCGACCTCAGCCGGCAAAGCCACTTGTTCCCAGAGCGATCGTCGCTCAGCGAGCGCCCGGGTCTCCCCTCTATCCCGCGTCCCGTTCCAGCCTGCGGCCGGACGCGCGGCAACTTTGATTCCCGGGAACTCCAGTTCCCTGTGTGTTGGCCTTGGCAAGACGCGCGCCACCCGGAGCCCCGTTTCGGGACCGAGACGTTTGCGGGGTTTCGCTCTTCGCATAGACGAGAGGGTCTGGGTCTAGCTAGTGTGAGAGAAGGTGTTGGGAACCATCCTGTCCCCTCTGAGCTCAGGGTCCCTATTTGGAGCGGGGAGGTGGGGTGTGGCACTTCCACCGCAGGGTGGACAGCGGTGCTGGAAGAACCTGAAGTCACGCAGTTCTCCTCCCTGCTCACCTTCTCAGGCCCACAAGAAACCCCGTGGGACTTCTGCCACCTTCCCAGTAGTGGTAGCTCTGGGTAGAAGAGTCCCTAGCAGCGATGAGAGCCGCGTGCTTCGCTTTCCGCGCCCTGGGGCTGGCCGGTCTTGGGTAATGTCTACCCATCTCCAGAGCCAGCCCTTGGGAACACTGTCCCTGTTGTCCTCGCAGGTCAGGCTGGGTTGCGTGCAGATCCCGCGCATTCTAGGGTTGGTGGCGAGGCATCTGCCCGGCATTTATTCCTTCTTGCCCAGAGCGAGCACAGAGAACCAGAGGCAAGCGGAGATCCTGTGTCCTTGGCCACAGCGACCCCGCCCCCCCCCACCTCCGGGGCCCTGGTGTGGTCACACCTTGGTTAGAAATTAGCCTTGCAGGAGTAGTAACACGCCCACGCGCCCCGGAAAGCGGACACGCCCATTCTGCACACTTGGGTCCTCTCATCCAGAACAGATCTTGGCCCTCTCAATCCGGCCCCTTAGCAAATGCCTGCTGCCCCAGTCTGGGTTTTGAAATAACCTGTAGGGGCATGAGGATTATTCGCGGGCCTGCATGAGCCAGATTCTTGCCCCGAGAAGAATCATGCTGTGACTGGGGGAGGTGGGCTTGTGGAGCACGGCTGGGGCCAGGTGCGAGGTGGTGATGAGTCAGCCCACGGTGGCAGAAGCTGCTGGAAGGAACGAACGCTTGGCTCCCGGTGCAGGGGTAGGCGCAATGCGTCCAGCACCTATGGGGGTGGTAGGACCAGATGTCCCTGCCAAGGAGGGCTGGGTAAGGGGCACCTTGGTCGTAGGAATAGAAGAGGCCCGCCTGGCAGAGAGGGAGAGCACGCGGTGTCTGCAAAGGCACTGCTAAGCCACCGGTGTGAACAGAGCTTTTACCCAGACGCTGGAGGTGAGCATTTGAGGGCGGTACCCTGGCCCTGGCTGCACCCCCCCCACACCCCCATAGTCACGTCTGTCCCTGCTTTCCCCAGCTCTGTCATTTGGGCCCCTCACAGCTGCTCAATAAATGGCCACGGAGAGTTGGGGTTCTCTCTCCATTAGCTCCCCTTCCCCACAAACCACCTGGCTTGTCATTCTACCGGATGCGCATCCTTTCTTCCAATTCACTATTATAAAGGCTACTTTGCCAAAGTGTATGTAGATTCAAAACACCTCACCTAGGAGGGGAAGGCCCAGGGGAATCTTGGAACCCAAGGGTGGCCTGTGGTGCAGAATCTGCATTGGGAGGAGGGTGGACCCTGTTGGAAATGCAGATCCTCTGCACCCCAGGCCAACCTCCAACGGGTCAAGACCATGCATCCTCTAAGATTCTCCAGCGCTTGACAGGCTGCTAAGATTGTGCTGTGGTAAACAGAGCCTTCCAGGACCTTGGAATAAAGTGTGGCTGAAGCTCTGCCCTGGACGCCTCTGTTAGGGTTGGGCAGTCCCTGGGGCTGGACCTTTGGATGTCACAAGAGTGTCTGCGTTTGGCCTGCTTTGAACAGACGTAGAGGGCAGTCTGGCTCTCCGTGCAGCGCAATATATTGCTGCATGTTGGCTGCGGCCAGGAGGAGGTGGGCAGACTTCTGGAAACTGGATGCGCAGGCCCCGCCTCCAAGATTCTGGGATGGGCGGACACTGCCCTTAGGCGGAAGGATCTGAGCGCTGTCTCCAGTCTCAACTGGCCCACTGGTGACGCTTCTCAGTGAGTGGCCACAGAGAAGGGGCTGCCCAAGAGCCCACGGTGGGAAGCCCGGGGAGGGAAGAATGCTGAYGAGGCTCTGTCTCCAGCAACCTTTGCCATCCCACTGCTACCGCCCTGGGGGAGGTCCCCAGCACCAAGCTGGGAGGCTGGGGGTGGCCACGGCAGCATGTGCTTTCGAGCCTGTGCCCTCGAAGCTGGCTGAAGCTGRGGTCAAAGGCCTGGCCGGGGGCAATGGGGTCATAGGTGAAAGGTCATCTGCACCCCAGCCCGGTCATTGCCAGGATGTGTGCAGCTCTGCCACCAACTGGCACAGTCCTAGGCCTTACAGAGCAGGAAGATTCCTGCTGGTGCTGGTGCTGGTGCTGGTGCTGGTGCTGGTGCTGGTGCTGGTGGTTCCCCATTCATCTCAAATCCAACTGATCCCAGCGAGTCCAGCGTAATGGTCTCACCGTGTTCTTGGGCTGTCAGGTTGAAGAGATCCCATGTTTTCCTGTGTAAAGATCGTCTTAAAAAGGGACTCAGTTGCCTTTGAACTGATTTATGTCTTATTCAATTATAGGTGTTTTTAAGCATTTTTTTTTTTTTTTGAGAAAAATCCCTTGTAATCCTGGTTCCTCTTGGTGCCAGGTCAACCCCATTGGTCCTTTAGTAGTTGAGCAAGGTCAAGGCAGACCCCAGGGGGGTGGAACAATTCAGGATGGGAGCATTTGGCTTCCGGTGGCTGAGGCCATGGGTGATTCCGACACTGCGGGTGCCTCCCACTCCGGACGCCTTCCTGGCTTGATGTGGAGTTGTGATTGGGAGGTAGGCTGCCTCCCCAGGCCTCTCTGTCTCTGTCTCTGTCTCTCTGTGTCCCCCCTCCTCCACCTCTCTCTCTCCTGCCTCTTCCTCCCTTCCTCCTCTCTTGCCATCTTTCCCTGGTGCTTCCCACTGCTCTGCATGACTCTGGCATCCCGCTCTGTGAGAAGCCCAGGCCCTGTCTTTCCTCCGTGCCTCCTCC
>BDUI01000856.1:79071-93504 GCA_002335545.1 Apodemus speciosus
CATTAACTCCCATCCTCTTCCCTGAATAAACTCTATTCTATACCATGTCTGTGTGTGTGTGGTCCCTCAGGGGCAAGAGGTGCCTGGGCATGGGCCCGCCTAGGCACCCCCTTCTCCCACACCGCTGTGCCACACTCTCTAATCCCCTTCTTCTCTCTTCCTTTATAAACCCATCATTTGGTGCCAAAACCCAGGAACAACATTAACCCATCAGAATTGCCCTGGATCCTGTTGGCAAGGATCTGCCTGAAGAGAGTTCTAGCTCCGAGTATCTTGCTTCCCCTTATCCTTGCCTAGAAGATGTATTTAGGGATAAGATGGAAATTGAGAGGAGGCTCAGAGGCACTGAGAAGGTTTTGCTGAGAAAGAGTATCTCGGTGGTTGGGGCCTAGGAATGCCACAAAACTCCCACCATAGAACAGGTCTTGAAAGATCCTGCCCTGAAATTTTGTTTATTTACTTCCAGAAAATCCTGCTTTAGAAGGCCAGAGTGCCACAAGATAAGTCTGTACTCTGTAGCCCTTACCTTCCCCCTCCCTGTCCTGACCTCTATTCCAGGAAATAATCACAAAGGTTGTTCTACAGATAGTTGATGTTTGCCCAACCCCATCTTGCGGAATGCAGTTACACCTGGCTCCCTGGGATGGCTTGCGGAATACACTTACACCCGGTCCCCTGGGATGGGTTGCATTGCCCCATGACTACCTGAATTCCCCCAGCCCTTCCCCCTTTGTGGTGTCTGTATATAAAAACCCCTTCCGCTGGGCACTCTTCATCGAATTCCTCTGACCCTGCGTGGTTACGATTCATCCCAGTATATTGGTTCCCCCCCCCCAATAAAATCCTCATGCAGTTGCATCGAGACCATTTCTCATGAGTGATGTGGGGTGTCGCCTTCCGAGGGATGGGGTGCAGGGTGCACCACCGTGTTTTCTTCGAGTTTTACAGTCTCACACAAAGACTTACTGGGGAGGGAGACACACAATGACTGCCTCTGAGCAGGGATGGAAAAAGATAGAGGCAGACCAGGTTATGATGGCAGGCTTTAGAGGAAATTGCACAACAGAGAAAATGGGGCACATTAGATGTGGGGGAGAGGAGAGGGTGTATATTGGTGCTGAGTCATTGAAGGCAGGAGGAGCCGGGCTCTGGAATGTGGCCAGTTCTCAGTTGACTGACTAACATTCCTCCCTTTGGTTTATCCTAAGAGTAAGGGAAAAGGAAGGGGTGACTGGTGAGTTAGGAATTGGGGTGCCATGCTCCTTAGACTGTGTGTCTGGGGACACTGACGGCTTTGGGAACCAACGAAAGCTGGAATCCTGGGCAATGCTGGGCAGAGCAGACTGTTTTGCTCACTGTTCAGGCTCTGTGGGATCATGGAGAAGGGCAGGCCTCATTGGCGCAGTTTCTAGTCTTTAATTGAATGGAAATCTACTAGAACTGGTATACATTAGGGTTGAAGGTAAAATTAGAGAGTTTAGGGGGAAATTTTGTTTGTTTGTTTGTTTGTTTGTTTGTTTTTTTCTGAGACAGGGTTTCTCTGGCTGTCCTAGAACTCACTCCATAGACCAGGCTGGCCTCGAACTCAGAAATCCACCTGCCTCTGCCTCCCAAGTGCTGGGATTAAAGCGTGCGCCGCCGCCGCCGCCACCACCACCAGGCCAGGGGGAGGGATTTTTATGTCAGATAAACATTTTAAACTCCCAGGTCCATGGTCATTGTAGTTGCGGGAGAGGAGTCSTAAGACCAGAGGAGCAGGAGAAATCCCTTCCTCAGATATTGGCAGTTAAAAACTTAGGAGACTTATCTGGAGTCTATTTGACGTGTAAGAGGTGGATTCAAGTTAATTCCCTGAAGCTTATAAGATATTTTTTTCTTTAAGTTTATATAAAGAGATAAATGTTTTGGATGTTAGCATTACCATTGTTTGTAATCTACATTGAGATCCACATTTGTAGAAGAGGCAGTAGACTCGTGCCTTTGAGACGTAGTAAAAGCTTTGGAAGCCAAAAATGATTCTGAGTTAAAAGCACGGGAACACTCTTCCCACAGGTCTGGGTACATAGATTGGACAGAGATGTTTTCAGCACAATTGAGAAGCACTTTGAGGCTATTCTTAGAAGACAACCAAAGAAAATTTAGTCTTGAGCTTGTGACTATAATAATAGTAGTCAGAGCTTACCAGAGCTAGATTAATAGCTTATCAGGACTCCATTGTTAATGTTAAAACTCTGAACTTTTGAAGTCTTAATACAACAATAGCATAGAGAGAGAAAGAAATCTGAAACATTTTTCATTTTTCATATACCTTAAAACACCTTTCTTATACCTTTACGACTTGCATTACATACCTTAAAGGACCGTCTTAGATCTTTTTTATAACTTACATAAACTTAATTTTTCCCCCATTCCTTGGGGGAGGAGCTCATATGCTTGTTGCTGTTAAACTGAAAACCTACAGTTAGTCAATATCATCAGAGATCTGAGAAGGATAAATTACAGCAGGAAGTATAATCCAAATGTCCTATATGCCAATTAAAATGATAAGAGACTTACCTACTACCTAGCTGGTTGACCTCCAGGCTCCAGTGGTCTCTGCTCTCGATGGCTTTGTTGGGAGCAATGGCCACAGGTCTTTAACTGTCATACAGGGCAGCTACCACAAAGAGCAGCGCTGGCTTTGGCTGCCAGACTCAGGTCAAAGAGATTTTCTTGTGGAGAAGGAACTTGGGAAAACTGCCCTTACTTTGACCAGGCAGAGCAGAGCAATCAACCTCAAAGTGTCCATAGTTTGCACAAAGCCCTGGCAGCAGCTGAGGCATGGGGCAGTTTTTCCCAGTAGTTAGTGTTACCATAATTCAGGTGGACTTATTATGATCCATCTATCGGCTTTGTAGAACATAGGAGTCCTGGGGGGTGGGGGGCGGCTGGCATGTCCCTTATGGGAAGCATTTCTATAATACATTTTTTGCTTTATTTTTTATTTTTATTTTTTTATTGAATATCGTCTTCATTTACATTGCCAATGGTAAAACCTTTCCTGATGTCCCCCCTCCCCAAAGATCCCCAACCCTTACTCCCACCTCTTGCCTCCACGTATATGACCCTCCACCCAACACACTCCCACCTCCCCCACTCGTTTTCCCTTTGTTGGGGCCTCTGTTGAGCCTTTACCTGACCAAGGACCATTCCTCCCACTGATGCTCAACAAGGCAATCCTCTGCCACATTTTTGGCTGGAACCTTGTGTACCCCTTGGTTGATGGTTCAGTCCCTGGGAGTCTTGGGGGCATCTTTGTGGCCGAAATCATTGTTCTTCCCATGGGGCTGTAAACCCCTTCAGCTCCTCTGTACCATCCTCCAGCTCCTCCATTGGGGGACCTCCCATGCTCCGCCCAGTCCAATGGTTGGTTGTTAGCATCTGCCTCTGTATTTGTAGGGCTCTGGCAGGGCCCCTCCAGAGACAACCATGGCATGCTCCTTTTGGTATACACTTCTTGTTGTCCATAGTAGTGTCGGGGTTTGGAGACTGTTTATAGGATGATATTCAGCAGGGCTCTAAAGAGTTTGAGGACCATTGATTAAATACACCTGGTCTAGGCTTAACCTTAAAAACACACTGACTTATATGTCTTCATTATCTTTAATAGTTTAAAATACAATAGTAACATATAAGATTAGTATTTTACAGCTAGTTTGAGCCTTAAACATTTGAACTGAAGAATTAATTGAAGATCCTGTAGCATCAAAAATAAAACTTTAAACCATAAATATAGTATATTTTAAACCAAAAATACAGTCCATAGGACCCTGGGAACTTTTCTGATCCCTTTATATGCACCATTTCAGAACAATCATTCTTGTATGATTTAGTTTATCCAAACATCTTTTTTTTTATGGGATACTTTCTTTATTTACATTTCAAATGTTATCCCCTTTCCTGTTTACCCCCTCCCAGAAACCCCCTATCTCATCCCTCCTCCCCCTGCTTCTGTGAGGGTGTTCTACCATCCACCCACCTAATCCTGCCTCCCCATCCTCAATTCCCCTACACTGGGGCATCTATTGAGCCTTTGTAGAACCAAGGRCCTCTCCTCCYATTGATGCCTGACAAGCCCATCCTCTGCTACATATGCAGCCAGAGCCATGTGTACTCCTTGTTTGGTGGCTTAGTCCCTGGGAGATCTGGGGGSTCTTGGTAGGTTGATATTGTTGTTCTCCCTAGGGGGTTGCAAACCCCTTCAGCTCCTTCAGTCCTTTCTCTAACTCCTCCACTGGGGACAACCCCACTCAGTCCATTGGCTGGCTGGGAACATCCGACTCTATTTGTAAGTCTCTGGCAGGGCCTTTCAGGACACAGCTATATCAAGCTCATTTCAACAAGCATTTCTTGGCATCCACAATAGTGTCTGGGGTTGGCGAATGTATAAGGGATGAATTCCCCAGGCGGGACAGTTTCTGGATGGCCTTTCCTTCAATTTCTGTCCCACACTTTGTCTCCATATTTGCTCCCATGAGTATTTTTCTCCCCTTTCTAATAAGGATCGAAGCACGCACACTTTGGTCTTCCTTCTTTTTGAGTTTCATGTGATCTGTGAATTGTATCTTGGGTATTCAGAGCTTTTGGAGTATTCAGAGTATATACCATGTGTGTTCTTTGTGATTGGGTTACCTCACTCAGGATGATATTTTTTAGTTCCATCCATTTGCCTAAGAATTTCATGAATTCATCATTTTTAATAGCTGAGTAGTACTCYGTTGTGTAAATGTACCACATTTTCTGTATCCATTCCTCCATTGAGGGACATCTGGGTTCTTTCCAGCTTCTGGCTATTATAAATAAGGCAGCTATGAACATAGCGGAGCATGTGTCCTTTTTATATGTTGGAGAATCTTTTGAGTATATGCCCAGGAGTGGTATAGCTGGGTCCTCAGGTAATACTATGGCCAGTTTTCTGAGGAACTGCCAGACTGATTTCCAGAAAGGTTGTACAGCTTGCAATCCCACCAGCAGCAGAGGAGTGTTCTTTTTTCTCCACATCCTTGTCAGCATTTGCTGTCTCCTGAGTTTTTAATCTTAGACATTTTGCCTGGTGYGAGGTGGACTCTCAGGGTTGTTTTGATTTGCATTTCCCTGGTGACTAAGGATGTTGAGCATTTCTTTAGGTGCTTCTAAGCCATTCGACATTCCTCAGAGAAAACTTCTTTGTTTAGTCTGATCCACATTTTTTAATAGAGTTACTTGATTCTCTGGAGTCTAACTTCTTGAGTTCTTTGTATATATTGGATATTAGCTCTCTGTCTGATGTAGGATTGGTAAACATATTTTCAAAATCTGTTGGTTGCTATTTTGTCCTATTGAGAGTGACCTTTGCCTTACAGAAGCTTTGCATTTTTATGAGGTCCCATTTGTTGATTCTTGATCTTAGAGCATAAACCATTGGTGTTCTGTTCAGGAAATTATCCCCTGTGCCCATGTGTTCAAGGCTCTTCTGCACTTTCTCCTYTATAAGTTTCAGTGTATCTGGTTTTATGTGGAGGTCCTTAACTTACTTGGACTTGACTTTTGAGGAGATAAGAMTGGGTCAATTTGCATTTTTCTTCTTGCTGACCACCAGTTGAACCAGCACCATTTGTTAAAAATGCTGTCTTTTTTCCATTAGATGGTTTTTACCTCCTTTGTCAAATAGCAAGTGATCAGCAGTGTGTGGGTTCATTTCTGGGTCTTCAATTCTATTCCACTGATCTTTCTGCCTGTCTCTTTACCAATACCATACAGTTTTTTATCACTATTGATCTGTAATACAGCTTGATGTCAGGGTTGGTGGTTTTCCCAGAAATTCTTTTATTGTTGAGAATAGTTTTTGCTATCCTGTTTTTTTTTTTTGTTATTCCAAATGAATTTGCAAATTGCTCTTTCTAACTTTATGAACAACAGAGTCGAATTTTGGTGCATTGAATCTATAGATTGCTTTCTGCAATATGGCCATTTTTAGTATATTAATCCTGCCAATCCATGAGCATGGGAGATCTTTTCATCTTCTGAACTCTTCAATTTCTTTCTTCAGAGACTTGAAGTTCTTATCATACAGATCTTTCACTTGCTTGGTTAGAGTTAGACCAAGGTATGTAATATTATTTTTGACTATTCTGAAGGGTATCGTTTCCGTAAATTCTTTCTCAGCCTGCTTATCCTTTGAGTAGAAGAATGCTACTAATTTGTTTGAGTTAATTTTATATTCAGCCACTTTTCCACAAGCTGAAGTTGTTTATTTGCTTTAGGAGTTCTCTGGTGAAATTTTTGGGGTCACTTAAGTGATCATATCATATGTAAATAGTGATAGTTTGACTTCTTCCATTCCAATTTGTATTCCTTTGACTTCCTTTTGTTGTCTAATTGCTCTAGCTAGAACTTCAAGTACTGTATTGAATAGATAGGGAGAGAGTGCACAGTCTTCTCTAGTCCCTGATTTTAGTGGGATTTCAAGTTTCTCTCCATTTAGTTTGATGGCTACTGGTTTGCTGTATATTGCTTTTACTATGTTTAGTTAAGGAACTTGAATTCCTGAACTTTCCAAGACTTTTAATATGAAGGGATGCTGAATTTTGTCAAATGCTTTTTCAGCATCTAATGAAATGATAATGTGTTTTTTTCCTTTGACTTTATTTATGTAGTGGATTACATTGATGGATTTCCATATATTGAACTATCCCTGCACCCCTGGGATGAAGGAAGCCTACTTGATCGTGGTGAATGGTTGTTTTGATATGTCCTTGGATTTGGTTGGCAAGAATCTTATTGACTATTTTTGCATCAATGTTCATAAGAGAAATTGGACTGAAGTTCCCTTTCTTTGCTCTTTGTGTGGTTTAGGTATAAGTGTAATTGGGCTTCATAGAATGAATTGGGTAGTGTTCCTTCTGTTTCTATTTTGTGGAATAGTTTGAAGAGTATTGATATTAGGTCTTCCTTGAAGGTTGGATAGAATTTTGCACTAAACCCATCTGGTTCTGGACTTTTTTTGTTTTGGTTGGGAGACTGTTAATGACTGATTCTATTTCTTTAGGGGTTATGGGGCTATTCAGATGGTTTATCTGTTCCCATTTTAATTTTGGCACCTGGTATCTGTCTAGAAAAATTTCCATTTCATCCAGATTTTCCAGTTGTGTTGAGTATAGACTTTTGAAGTAGGATTTGATGATTTTTTTTAATTTCCTCAGTTTCTGTTGTTATGTCTTCCTTTTCATTCTTGATTTTGTTCATTTGAATACCGTCTCTGTGCCCTCTGGTTAGTCTGGCTACAGGTGTATCTATCTTGTTGATTTTCTCAAAGAACCAACTCCTAGTTTTGCTGATTCTTTTTATAGTGCTTTATGTTTTTTATTTTGTTGATTTCAGCTCTGAGTTTGATTATTTCCTGCCATCTACTACTATTTGTTTCTTTTCATTCTGGAGCTTTCAGGTGTGCTGCCAATCTGCTTCTGTAATCTCTCTCCACTCACTGCTTTCAATGTGTCCCATAAGTTTTGGTATTATGTGTCTTCATTTTCATTAAATTCTAAAAAGTCTTTTGTTTCTTTATTTCTTCCTTGATCAAGTTATCATTGAGTCGAGTGTAGTTCAGCTTCCATGTGTATGTGGGTTTTCTATTATTGTTTTTGTTGGTATTTAAGACCAGCCTTAATCTGTGGTGATTTGATAGGGGGCATGGGATTCTTTCAATCTTCATGTATCTGTTGAAGCCTGTTTTGTGACCAATTATATGGTCAGTTTTGAAGAAGGTACCATGGTGTGCTGAGAAGGTATATTCTTTTGCTTTAGGATGAAATGTTCTATAACTCTCTGTTAGATTCACTTGTTTCATTACTTCTGTTAGTTTCACTGTATCTCTGTTCAGTTTCTGTTTCCATGATCTGTTCATTGCTGAGAGTAGGGTGTTGAAATCTCCCACTATTATTGTGTGGGGTTATGGTGTGTGCTTTGAACTTTAGTAAAGTTTCTTTTATGAATTTGTGTGCCCTTGCATTTGGAGCATAAATGTTCAGGACTGAGAGTTCATCTTGGTAGATTTTTCCTTTAACCAGTAGGAAATGGTCTTCCTTATTTTTTGATAACTTTTGGTTGAAAGTTGGTTTTATTCAATATTAGAATGGCTACTTCAGCTTATTTCTTTGTGACCATTTGCTTGGAAAATTGTCTTCTAACCATTTACTGAAGTAATATCTATTTTYGTCACTGAGGTGTGTTTCCTGTACGCAGCAAATTGCTGGGTCCTGTTTGCATATCCTGTCTATTAGTCTTTGTCTTTATATTGGGGAATTGAGTCCATTGATATTAAGAGATATTAAGGAAAAGTGATTGTTACTTCCTGTTACTTTCACTGTTAGAGTTGGAATTGTGTTTGTGTGGCCATCTTCTTTAGGGTTTGTTGGAACATTACTTTCTTGCTTTTTCTAGGCTGTAGTTTCCTTCTTTGTGTTGSTGTTTTCCATCTAACATCCTTTGTAGGGCTGGATTTGTGGAATGATATTGTGTAAATTTTGTTTTGTCATGGAATATCTTGTTTTTTCCATCTATGGTAATTGTGAGTTTTGCTGGGTATAGTAACCTGGGCTGACATTGTGTTCTCTTAGGGTCTGTATGACATCTGTCGAGGATCCTCTAGCTTTTGTAGTCTCTGGTAAGAAGTCTGGTATAATTCTCATAGGTCTGACTTTATATGTTACTTGACCTTTTTCCCTTATTGCTTTTAACATTCTTTCTTTGTTTTCATGCATTTGGCATTTTGATTATTATGTGATGGGAGGAATTTCTGTTCTGGTTCAGTCTATTTGGAGTTCTGTAGGCTTCTTGTATGTTCACGGGCATCTCTTTGTTTAGGTTAGGGAAGTTTTCTTCTATGATTTTGTTGAAGATATTTACTGGCCCTTTAAGTTGGGAATCTTCACTCTCTTCTATACCTGTTATCCTTAGGTTTGGTCTTCTCATTGTGTCCTGGATTTCCTGGATATTTTGGGTTAGCAGCTTTTTTCTTTTGCATTTTCTTTGACCTTTGTGTCAATGCTTCCTATGGTGTTTTCTATGCCTGAGATTCTCTCTTCTATCTCTTGTATTCGGTGATGCTTGCATTTATGGCTCCTGATCTCTTTCCTAAGTTTCCTAACTCCAGGCTTGTCTCCCTTTGTGATTTCTTTATTCCATTTCTATTTCCATTTTTAGATCCTGGATAGTTTTGTTCATTTCCTTCTCCTATTTGTTTGTGTTTTCCTGTAATTCTTTAAGGGATTTTTGAGTTTCCTCTTTGAGGGATTCTACCTGTTTACCTGTGTTCCCCTGTATTTCTTTAAGGAAGTTATTTATGTCCTTCTTAAAGTCCTCTATCAGTATCATGCGAAGTTGCTTTCAATCCAAATCTTGCTTTTCTAGTGATTGTGCACAGGACTTGCTGTGGTGAGAGAATTGGATTCTGATGATGCCAAATAATCTTGGTTTCTGTTGCTTCTGTTCTTAAGCTTGCCTCCTGCCATCTGATTATCTCTAGTGCTACCTGCCCTCATTATAATTGACTTGAACATGTCCTTCCTGTGATCCTTGTTGTGTCAGAACTCCTCAGAGTTCAGCAGTCTTTGTGATCCTGAGATCCTGGGTGTGTCAGGGCTCCTGGGAGTCCTCGGGGACACTGAGATCCTGGTTTGACCAAGCTCCTGGGATCCTGGGATCCTGGGCATGTTAGAGCACCTGGGRGTGGAGCTTCCTCTAGGTGTTGTGGGACTGGCTGTAGAGTTTGTGCCCAAGGTTTGTTCAGTGCACTGGCCCAGACTGGAAGGAACCTGTTCCTGTGTCCCTGGATTCCACTGGTCCTAGTTACTCTTGGTATTGGGACAGATGTGGTGTCCTCCTCATATCCAAATATCTAAAACTTAACCAAGTGTGCAAAGTCAAAGAAGTGGGATGAATTTGTACCCAGTCCTTGCCTGCTGGTTCTCTAGCTGGACAGTGGTGGCACAAGCTTTTAATCCCAGCACTTGGGAGTCAGAGGCAGGCAGATTTCTGAGATCAAGGCCAGCCTGGTCTACAGAGTGAGTTCCAGGACAGCCAGGGCTCTGCAGAGAAACCCTGTCTTAAAAAACCAAAACTTTGTTTATTAAACACGTATTGTTACTTATCTAAATTTTCTAGAAGCCTGGTGTTGAACAGCTGGGTATAAATCACTAAGTCAGCATTTATCAACCCGAGTAGACCTTTATAACCTTAAATTTTTATCATCATTCAAGAATCCATACTAATACAAAATATTTTGTAGATCTGCTGTGGTCTCCTTAGTCTAGAAGGGAGATATAATGAAAAAGATCTCTTTAGGACAAAGAAGTTTTATAATTGCTGCTTTATGCCTCATGATCATCTTAAGATGATTGAAGTCCATGGCATGTACACTTTAACCTTAGGAAAGACAACTGCTAGCCACATGGTTGTTATGTATCTCTTTTGTTACCTAAGAATCGAATCCAAATTGTATATACAATACATTCTAAAAAAGAGCAGAATCAGCATATATAGTATGTTGCAGAAAATTAAGATTACCCATGTATAGATTCTTAATTATAAACCAAATTCTGTTACAGGTTTTATAGATTCTTTAACCAAYGAACTTACAAACCCTGAGATAGAGACTATTTATACAACAATCTTAAAGGATTTCATGAGAGTAGAGCACAGAGATGATCATAGTAGAGATGAAAAGTGGTTAAGAATGGGAAGTAGAGGAAATGGAGAGCAGAGCAAGTTTAGATATATGAGGTTTGGGCATCATTTGTGCCACGGCAGCAGCTAATGACATTAGTGAGAATTTGGAAATCAACTGCACCAGTTGGCCATTGATATAAGAATACAATATGAGTCCATGGAGGGGGAGAGAAAGGGTTGAAAGGAGAAATCCCATGGGTGGGACTTTCTACAGGTTCTAAGAGGGAGCTGAAGGCAGCAGCTGTACCACAGAAACCAGGAGCTACAGGCCTGTATACTATAGAAAGCAAGAATAAGGGAGATAGTTTAGTACAGATTCCCAGACATGAGTAACACGCCAGAGCCAACGGCTAAATGTTCATGACATAGGAACGCAGGCCACTGGCCACCTGTGACCCGCTAGCACCCACCAATGAAATTGTAGGCTAYCTAATCTTTTTAGAGAATTCTCCCAGTTCCCTATAAGAAGCCCTGTGTATCTTTGTCTCAGGTTGTCATTTCACAGAATGGTTGACTCACACATGGTGAACATTTTTGCAGAATAAATCACATACTATCTGAGTCTGGGGTCTTCCATCAGCAATTTTTGGATCCTTACAGCCAGACACTGATAGGTCACTTCCTTGGACTCAGCAAAGAATTTACATGAACAGAGAGGGATAACTCATCAATTGCTAATGATGGCTGGAGGGCTGAGGGATTGCTGAGCAGGAAGGTGAATCCYGCTGTGGATGGAACTGATGGGTAGGATCCCAGTGTAGCTCTGACCTTGGAGGGGAGCACAAACACTGGGAAATCCTATCCAAGTCACAGAACCAATGAGAAGGTTTTTCAGTGAAAGATGATCTTGGCCATGGAAAGAGTATTTTGGGGCCAAAGAATGCCACAAAAGTCCCAACACACAACAGACCTCTCGCAAGAGATTTATTGTAGGAGGAGGACATAAACATCTGTCTCTCAGCTGGGATGGGAAAGACAGAGATAGGCCAGGTTGTGACRGTTGGCTTTGGGGAGTGGTGTGTGTGTGGAGCATCAGGAAAATTTGGTGAAAATGGAGGAGAGTGTTGCATTAGCAATGACTGGTGCTGAGACACTGAAGGCAGGGAGGGGCTTTGTTATGGAATGTGGGAGGTTCTTAGTTGACTTACAAGCGCCTGGAGAATAATCCAACTGGCCTGGCTGCTTCCTAGCTACCCCTGCTTCTTCCATTAGCGAAATACAAAGCCACCAGACTAGCAGCTTGATGGTATCTTTTTCCAGGGACTGGCTCCTGTTGTGCAATATTTCTGCCTCCCTACTCCCAGCCCCTGAACTCCTTATAATAAAACTTCTTTCTAAACCTTGTACTTCTGTGGCTTATGCATTTCCTTCTTACAAAATCTGAGATAAGAGCCTGCAGCAACTGACTTACAAGTTTTGTGAGATTGTGAGCTTTAAGCAGCATAACCCCTGAGGTAAAGGCCATTTAGTTGTTCTCAAGATCCCTGCTTCCTCTCAGCCCACATAGCATCAGCAGCCAACTGAGTAGCTCTGCTGCAGGTGTGGGTGTGGACGACAGGAAAGGCAGAGGAATGGTCTTTGTAGAGCCACCAGTGACTATTGTGGTTTTTGACCCACAGTGATTGATGTGTTCACTTGTGAAAGTTCTTAAGACACATACCTACTCTGGGTCAATATTTAGACAACATATGTGAAGTAAAAGCAAACCACCACACTTCTGATGAGAGTGCTGCAGCTCTTAAATTGAACTTCAAACCCGATGCTCGGTTTCTGCATTGGCATCCCTAGCTTGACTTTCTATCCATCCTGACTGTTGCCTGTGTTGCAACTTCCCAGCTGTGCTGTTTTCTTTTCAAATATCACTCCAGTCTTGGGTGTTCTCAAGCATCTGTGCATTTAGCTTATCTCAGTCTTTCAGGATGGATTCCTCTCTCATGTTTGTCAACCTGATGACCCAGCTCAAACAAAACATCAAGATGTCTGGAAAGCCCTCCCTGCCTCACCGAGCCAGGTGCATTTGTTTCTTCTCTGCTTACGTTGCTTTTGAACACCTTTTGCTTTGTTCAGGAGGTGAGCCCTCCTATGTACTTATTAAATTAATGGCTTTGTTTCCAGTGGACTTGGGTTAATAGGAATCACTTTTYGAATATCCGCCTGGCATGATAGATGTAGAGACTGTGCTTGGGAATTATGGATCTTAGCATTTCCTGTTCTGTCTTACTTAGAGCCACTGCCCCAGCCTAGCTAATGATCTATGGAYGGTCTTCAAGGCTYTCTTTGTGGCAACCTTCTTTTGCTGGCTATCTTTTGATGGGTTTGGAAGCAGCTGCAAATGGAAGAYAATTTTGTTTATCTCTTATCTTTGAGGGGGTGAGAATGAGAAATAAGAGAGATGGTGCACTTGTTTATTTCAAGTTAAAATAATATTTTAATCTACAAGGCACAGGTGAAAATACAATAGGATCAAATTCTCCACGTTCTTAGGATTCTTAATGTTTTCCTGGGCTGTGTTTTATTTTCTAGTTACAAGTCAAAATAAGTTTCTAGATATCATGTTTACATATCTCAAGGATTTAGGTCTCTGAATATTGAATTGATCATATGTCATTCAGATCAATMTTCCAATGTTTTAGTCTGTTATTTGGTAAGAAATAACAGTGACTATGAGGAAGTTGGTATGTTACTGCCTGTTAGAATTTACCTATATGACAATACACCAACATAAGTGTGAAGAGAAAGAGGAGAGAAAATTTAGACCATTAAAAATATGTCTAGATACCTTCAGGATTGTAGAAGAAAAACAGAAACAAGCAAATTCATGCTGATACTAGACATACGAACTGCYCTCCCATAGTTCTCATTTTATGTACATCAATTTAAAGACCCACACTCCMTCTGAAATTACAGCCACCTAATTTTACATCTACCCAGGAGATAGAAATGAGCTAAAAAGAGACTTTCTAATCAACTCGTATAATTATGCAGTCAAATGGAAAATACTGATAAGTAAGTTTTATTCTTAGTCGTGAGCTTTGCATATTTAGAGGAAGATGGGTAGGCTACAGCATGACTCCCCTGGGCATGTTTGCTCTTCACAGGCTATCTTACATGTTAAAGAAAAAGTGATGTGTTATGGTCCATTTCTGTCATTTGCATTAGTCATACTTCTTTTATGATGGGGTGAAGACCTTTGTGTAACCT
Source organism: Apodemus speciosus (assembly GCA_002335545.1). Classification (NCBI taxonomy): domain Eukaryota; kingdom Metazoa; phylum Chordata; class Mammalia; order Rodentia; family Muridae; genus Apodemus; species Apodemus speciosus. Next base: position 93,016 of record BDUI01000856.1, read on the forward strand.
GAGTCAGAGTGCAGGGGAACTGCCCCCCTAAGCAGCAACAGAAGAAGGAGCCAGCACACATCTGGTCACTTCAAGTGAGGTGCCAGGACTCAAACTGCTCAGTTCACTGGCTTCAGAGCAGATGCCCTGACTCACACCCAGGTCACTGGCGRCCAGCTTGGCTGCTCCCACCGCTGTCTTAAGAAACTCAAAGGGGTTTAATAGAACTCTCTCTCTAAATTCAGAGTACTAAAAGACGCTGGAGGCCTCTATCTCCCATGAGCCAGAGCAAAATAAACACTTTCCAGTTTCTTCTCGCAACATCTCAGAAACACAGATACTCCCTCCCCAGAGTGACTCCCAGGCTCAGGCATACTCCCCGAGGACCTCCAGAATTAACGACACAAATTGTCACAAACAAGCAGTGTCTTACACATCTGACCTCAGAAGAGGTTCTCCTATATCAACCTTGCTTACCTATTTCATCAGGTGATGAAATGAAGACAGCCT
>BDUI01000856.1:113458-129197 GCA_002335545.1 Apodemus speciosus
CGGGACTGAATTCTCTTTTCCAATTCTCTGTTCAGAGCCCTTTCCATTGTATTAATTAAGGTTCTCTGGAGGAGCAGCACAAAATGGAAATTACACATACACACACACACACACACACACACACACACACACACACACACCTCCCACTACACCCCTCCCCCACAGTATTATACTTACATTGAAATAGTAACAACAGCTGTAGTTACTTGGTCCTCGAGGCTGGGAACCTCAGCAGTCTCTTCTGGTGTTGAAAGCCCGGAGGTTCCTGAAGAGCAGCTGGCCCTCAGTCAGTAATGAAAGCCTGCAAGTGCTTCTAATATTAGCGAAGGAACCAGCAGCAGCTGCTGCCCTGTCGAGAGGGAAGGCCGAGCGAGTCAAAGGTAAATACTCCTCCCTTCGCTGTGCCTATTTTTATCTGGAAGATGCCACCTACATTTGGGGGTGGATCTTGACACATCAATTAAGACAATCAGCAGACAACCCCTGATCTCTGAACCAGGTGAAATCCCTTTTCGTGTTGGCAGGGGTTGGTGAATTTATCTTTGAGGGGGGGTTAACTTGGATTCCCATGACTCCGAAGGATGGATTTCTGATTGGGTTTAAGTTCTGCTCTACAAGATGAAGCCTGTATGTGGCACCATTATCAGGCTAAGAGTCTACATTAGATAGGTTTGTATATCCTAAGAGAGAAACTAGCACTATTATGCTGTTAAATGGACTTGGTATTAACCAATCCCTAATTATTTATTCTTCTATCCATAGGTCAAGGAATCGCGCAGTCATCTTCTGAGAAGTTTCTACTCGTAGTAGATGGTGATTTTAACACAGAGACCCCCCTCCCAACTCTCAAGGAGAATAAGACTCTAGAATGCTCAGCCCTAAAGGTAACATTATATATCACACCCCATCATACCCTATATCAAAGCTCAATCATTGTAGAAGAGGAGGCAGAGAGGGTGTAAGATCCAAGACTACAAAGAAAGAGAATCTTCTGAATACAACAGGGCAGCTGCATGTATGAACTCTTGAAGAACGGCATGCAGAAAAACTGTAAGCCCAAGCCAGACCAAATCCTAGTATGAAGATGGAAATTCGGCATGCAATTGCAGTCTTAGCTGACAAGCATTAGCAATTGTTTGCTGCTGGGAAAAGGACAGCTTTCTCTGAGGGTAGTGCCTGATATATCAACCATGTTCCAATATAAGACTACACATCTAAGAACGTTTGGACAGCACAAAGCAGTCTTAGAGGGTTAGTAACACACACACATACACCCACACCCTGGGTGGGTAGGGAAGGAGTATGGATCTAGAAGGAGTTGGATTTAGGAGTGAATGTGATCAAAATATATTTCATGAAATTCTCAAAGGAGTAATTTTAAAAGGAGAAAAATCTGAGAATCTTAATGACAGACCAATGCCAAGATGGTTGAATGAAATTGTGTTTTCCTGTAGTATTGGTCAGGTGTAAGTTAGAAAACCATTCAGAGGGACAATCCAAAGATTACTGTTTACATTTCAGCTATACATTCTTGTTCTCATTGTTTCAATAGTTTGTCTCTAGAAACCACCTTCTAGAGTGACATGCACATATATAAAAGGATATACATAGAGGTACTCAAGCTTGGCTAATCACAGTACACACACACACACACACACACACACACACACACACACACACACACACATGAACATTGTACTCAGAGAGAAAAATGTCAGGGGACTGAAGAGATTAGTAGCTATAGAACAGAGTGGTGGACAAGGGAAATGTAGGCTTGTCATTTATACCAAGTACTTTTTAATCTACATTTTATAAACATACATTTTTATAAACATACTGTTGGGCTATAGAGCAGTGGTTGGTTCAAATTAACAATCTAGAGTTGGCTGAATGAATGATTTCATTTAAACTTTATTGTCCTCCTCATCATTATTATTTTAATATTGTTGTTTGTACACTCATTGCATGAGCACACCACTGAGCACGTATGGAAATCAGACAGCACCTTGTGGGAAGCTGGCGGTCTTCTTCTACCGTGTGGGTTCCAAGGGACTGAATTCAGGTTGTCAGCTTTGGTGTCAAGTGCTTTACCCAGAGAGCCATTTCACTGGCCTGACTAGATTGTTTTTTAGAAATCACCAGTAAGTGTCATTCAAATATTGGCTCTATTTTTTTTTTTTTTTTACAACTCCCATTGCATACATATAGGATGCCAGCTCTTGCAGAGCTCCTTTTGGCTACAGAAGGACTTCTCCTCAGTTTGTTCAGACACAGAATCATTAAAACCTAGGGAGCGGTGGGAGAGCAGTAGGGCTAAAGCTTCCGTTCTTTCAGATCAGTGACAAGAGAAAGGAGGCTCCAGTTTCCACGGCTCCGTGAAGGCTCTGTGCTCAGATGTGTGTAGCAAGCCATGCATAGCCATCTTGGAGAGCACTCAGTTGGAGCGCGAGCCCAGCGTGGGGTGGAAGTCCCACAGTAGCTCTTAGCTTGTCTGACAGCATCGCTGACAGCCCACAACTCCAGGAGAACCAGCCCCAGCCAGTGATTTTCCCGTTCAGCCCTGTCTATTCCGCAGCATCCGAAGGCAACTGCAGGGTTGGGAGGGGGGAGGAGGTGGTAATTGATGGCTTTGATTTACCAAGGGAGAATGGCCATGGGCAGATGTCTAGTCCAGGGACAAGCCCTTGTAGATGTGAAACTGTGCCCTCGCAGTTAACAGGGGACCATCATCCATCTCCAAACTGTCATTTCTGCTGTTAACCACCCCCAGTCAAGTACAGGCTTTCCCCTGGGTATTGCTGTCCCTGATTAACTCCCAGAAGACTCTAAGACCTCACCAGACCCCCATCTACCTTAGCACCCTATCCCCATCCTGTGGCTCCTTTACAGCCAGAGATTGCATTTGTCTTTTTTTGTTTCACAGATCTTACTCTTTGTTTTCAGGTTGTACCTACACATGTCTCTTCTTCCATCTTAGATACAGCTTGACAGAGGAAGGGAGAAGAGGTATCAATGCCAAACAATTCTTCCTCTCTGAAGTTTCCACCAAAGTCCTGTGCAACCTCACAGACATGCCAGGTTCTGCTCTTTGTTTTTGTTTTATGTATTGTCAGACAGAAGCCATATTTTTGGACATAAGCGAAGCTACTTTCTATGACCTCCAACTTTTGGACAGCCTGGTGATTCACTTCAACAACTCTTCTAATTTTGATTTCTGAGCTATTACTTTTGTTCTGAGTTGATATTAAATAATACTTAAAATTATTGAACAGGCAATAAAATGGGTCTTGCAAGCACCGGAGACTTTCCCTCTGTGGCCTGGACTGCATGGCTGTGCTGGAGATTTGGAGATGTGGTTTGCTTCTGCTACCTTTCCTACTATTGTGATAAAGTATTTGATTAAAGCAACTTAAGGAAGGGCAGGTTTATTCTGGCTCACAGTTTCTAGATATAAGTCAGTCATATTGGGGGAAAGCATGAACTCAAAGTGGCTGGTCATATCATGTCCACAGTCAGGAAGCAGCACAAACACTGATGGTCAGTGTGTATTTTTCTCATTTTTATTCAGTTTAAGAAGGACCTAGGGATAGGCCTTCCACATTCAAGGTAGGTTTTCCTTCCCCAGTTAAATCTTTTTGGATTCACCCTTATAGACACACTTGGAACTGTGTTACCCCTGGGATTCTAGGTCAACAAGGAAGATTAACCATTGCATAAACAGCATCCCTAATAGGAAAGTGCGACGCGCGCTATCTTCCCGCCCGCAGGAAACACGCCACACACATTAGGATCCTTCTGCAGTAACAAGCTTTATTCCTCTTGAGAGGGAGAGGAGAAGCTTACAGAACCAGAGACTCCGGAGCTAGACTGACACTCCTGGAGTCTGCTTGAAAAACTGACGGAGACCCAAATCATGCAAGATCCCGCCCTTAAATGCAGTTACGGTCTGCGTAAGACATGTCGCCTCCTGGTTGGCTGCAGGTCATGGGACCAAATGACGCCACGGGAGAGGCGGAGACAGAGGCATAGGAAAATTGCCCAGCACGTGTTACCCACGGTGCAATCTGCKCCATCTTGTAATGGCGGACGCAAGGGCAGCTTTCTACATGACGTCACGGGAGAGGCAGAGACCGAGGCATGGGAAACCGCCAGCACATGGTGCCTGTGGGAAGCCAGCGCCATGTTGTAATGGCGGATGTAAGGGTGGCTTCCTACAGGAAAGCATTGCTGTCTCCATTTTAGAAGAAAAACCCATGGTGCTCCAAATGAATTAGTGGTCTGCTCAAGCTCATGAACTAACATATGGCAAAGCTGGGATCCCAATATAGTTCTGTTTACCCAGCCCTGTTACAGAGGTCTTATTTTATCAATTGTATCTCTTCTCTTTGATCTCCTTTCTCCTACCTCATCATTGAAGAGGGCATTCTTTATAAATAAAAAGTACAATTTTAGAATTATTAAATGATGAGTTTTCTTATAAGCTATTTACATTTTAAGCAAGAGCAGAGGCACAGGGAAAGCCACTGCTTTACCAGAAGTCTCTCTCTCTCTCTCTCTCTCTCTCTCTCTCTCTCTCTCTCTCTCTCTCTGACCAAGTATAGCATGACACTAGAAAGAGGATCTGAGATTTGGCAAGAGATATTGGGGAGGTGGGGACAGAGTTCACACAATCTTTAAAAGTGCCTAGCAAAAAAAAAAAAACAAAACAAACAAACAAACAAACAAAAAAGTGCCTAGCAAAGATCTGAGAGAGAGAGAGAGAGAGAGAGAGAGAGAGAGAGAGAGAGAGAGAGAGAGCTACCTTCTTCGTAGCTAGCAGGATTGGCAGCAAAACGTCACATCCAAGTTCGAATGTGTAACATGTGTAATCATTTCTGATACAAGGGCGACCCCTTAACTTTCTGCACCTCTGTTTCTTGTGTTATTTAGGGAGCTGGGAATGAAATCAATGGTCTTTGACATCCTCATTCTGATGTTTATCCCTGGGGCAAGTGTCAATTGAGGTTGGAAATAATTCACACCAGCTAGTCTGTTCCTAATTTTGCTAGGGGAGTTGCTTGACTTTTGAGGCAGGGTCTCATTGTGTAGCTGTGGATGGCCTGGAACTCATATGTAAGCCACGATGGCCTGGAACTCATAGAACATCACCTGCTTCTGTTTCGCTAGGGTTGGGATTGTGCCTGGCCCAAAAATTGTTTATTTTTAGGTAGATTTATTTCTCTGCAATAATACTGTATTTTCAGACTATATTTTCCTTTCTTTTCTCTGATAGTCTAAGATTCTACAATACCTGAACTGAAGACCAAAATTGGATGGTCCCCTCTCTCGTGGAAGGTTCTGTGTTTAGTATTTGGTTGGTTCAGGTTGCTTTAACCATCAACAGTTCTGGACAACAGCAACCCCTTTGTTCCAGCTTCAGCAAGGGCACAGTACAATGGGGGGGGGTCTTCATTCATGGACATAATAGAATTGCTCACGATCATGGAGAAGTATTGTAAGCCCAATAATGCCATCCTTCCCTAAGTTGTTTTTGTTTAAGATGTTTTGTTGAGGCGACAGAAATAAAACTAGGGAACAAGTTTGTAGACTCAACTCAGTGGTAGTGCTCTTGCCTAGCAAAGTCTTGGCCCCCTCTCCAGCATTGCACCAAAAATAAATTTCAAATATTGGCAACCCCATGGGCTTGGCAAGTCCTACCTTGATGGTCTTACTATGGCCTCAATCTTTACATGACTTCTTAGAGCTTCTTTTTCTTGCATTATAATCTTTTGTTGCTAAAACCATTCATACATCTATTCAATAATGGTTGTTGGGGAAATGCAATGTGCCAAGGTGCAGAGCTCAAATCTGAGTGCTGAATTAAGAATTACCCAGGTAAGGGATAGTGGAGAGCGAGTTCCCATGGATATTAGCTTGGAGTGCTGCTAGGTGGACTCTTGGAGAGTATGACCTCAACAGAGGAAAAGTACAATGTCGAGGAAAGGATGACACACTTATCTGCCTTCTTCTGTAAAGTATTTTTTGTTTTTGTTTTTTTTTCTCAGAAGGATGATTTACTTTGTGCCTCTGGTGCAGCAGAGCAAGACACAGAATGGACATTCAAGTTAGGTTTATTGAATTAACAAATGAAGGAGCAGATTCTATCTTTCCCTATGACTTTTATTTGACGCCTGATACACAGGAGACAATTTATGCTTAATTTCGTATCCATCCATTTCAGGCCAGCATATAGTAAATGCCTTTCATTATCAGTTCAAGCTTTGCATTTCTTCACACAAGTAATTCAGTGCATATTGATACAGGCACATTAGTTCAACATCAGAAGTGAGCAATCACTCAGGTGTCATTGGTTTATTTATCGTTAAAGCTCATTAACTAGCAAATATGCAGCCTGCCTTTCTATTTGATCCTGGCACCGCATCTTCAGAAATCAGCTCTCTGACACATCCGAATATAAGAGTTTTTAGCAAAATGAAGCAAAATAACCTTCCGGTTGTGACATGGGAAACCAGAGGCAGCCGCCCCCTCCAGCCCTTTCATCACAGCTGAAGGGCCATTTGGGGGTAATTGAAGTATTAAATAAAGAAAGGCTACATGCTTAAATGAATTGTGTGCAGCAGCCGGGACCCCACTGGGAGCCTCTACATACGTGGAGTCTGGAAGAGAACCTTCTCGGTGAGGGCATGGCTGGAATCACTGAGCTTTGGTGTTTTAAATGCATGGCATTGCTTCTTTGGACAGTTCTGAAAATCCTCTCCCACTATCAGACAGCAATGCCTTTTCTTTGATTTGGTACCACAGTTAAGCTGAATTTTAATCACCTCCTTAATGCTTAGCTTCACAGAGAAGCAGACTGAGTATTAGGGATATCTCTCTGATGTTTTCAGTGAACCAGAGGCTCAGACTTCCTGTCATCTTCAGCCAAGGACAAACTGTAATTGGCTAGACCCGCAAATTGCTTTTCTTATTGGAAGCTGCCATTGGCACATTAGATTGGAAATAAAATCCTGAAAATCCTGACTGCCTGGATATGATGTGGTTCTTCACCATGCAGCTGTAAGTGAAAAGTTGTTTCTCTAAACTAATTTTTATAGAGATAATTTAGTTTGTGATACTGAAGGATATAAATGTAGGTGATTCCTGGGGACGGTTCAGCTGTCCGGGTTTTTCCCCTGAATTCTAGCAGTTGCCTTTTTCTTCCCTCCTTAGATGTGTGATGGTACATCCATCCCATTAGGAGCGTCCTCGGTGGATATAAATGAGCAGTTTCCTTAAGAGGAAAGTGAGAGCTGAAAGGAGGAATCTGCCATCATCACAGTGTTCTCTGATGACAGACAGGGGACTTCATATTGCAACTATCAATCACAGCGGGGCTATGGCTGTCCTGCTGCTCAGTTTTTGGCTAGACACACTTCCCTGTGTCTGCAAGGGATTGTAGATGGCAGGCTTCAGGCATTCCAAACTCTTTTCTAATTAGCAAGTGAGACATTGCGAGTCTCTGATCCAGAATAAACTGTTCTTTAGGTGTGGCCAGCCATTCCTAGATAAAGCAGTGACTAGATTTCTTACACTGAAGATGGGAAAACTTGAGCATCTGTGTTATATAGTCCTATTGATTTTCAGAACGCCTTACTCCTCCACAGCCATAGCAAAGATAAACATTGTGAGCGGAACCCGAGTTAAGCACCCAGCAGCAGTTGGGAGCAGAATCTCCAGAAAGATTAAGTTCAATGCAGATGCCAAACTCAGGCATGGTTGTCCATACCTATAATCSCAGGACTGAGGAAGCTGAGATGGGGCGGGGGGAGGATGCTGCAAATTCGAGGCCAGTCTTGGTGTAGAATGAGATCCTATCTCAACAAAACATTACAAACTAAATAGGGATAAAATTGTGTGACTAGAGAACATTTTCCAAGGCACTTGATATTCGCTAAAATCTAAGGAGAATTCTATCTTCATACAAACATGGAGAAGAAAGTTCTCCCTGTGTCCTCTCAGCCAGTGGGCTTTTCAGTCAGCGTGCTGTGGCTTCAGGCCAGGGTCATTAGTTCCACTTGTGGTTCTGAGTGAGCTCAGTTGCTTTAGAATTAAACTGGGGGTGATAGCAGACTCTACTGTGTTTGGAGGAGGATGAAATAGTACCTGTTAAATACTTAGCACACAGTACCTGCACATGGTAAAGACTCTGTAAAAATAGTTTTCCTTGGTTTTTCAACTTATGTGCATAGAGGAATTGGAGTTTGGCTGACACTATCAGCATTCCCCAAGTCCAGAGTGCCCATCTGATATTCTGGTGTTTGGCAGGTGTTGGGTGGACCATAGTTCTTCATGACAATATCTTCAGGGGGTAGGGGGTTGAGAAAACCTGTAAAAGGATGTTTCACAAGACAACCAGGAAAGGATACCTGCGTGTGTTGGATGGAGGAGTTAAATTCCTATATGACAGTGGTTCTCAACCTTCTTAATGTTACAAGCTTTTATGGTGACCCCCAACCACAAAATTATTTCTTTGTGACCTTATAACTCAAACTTTGCTTCTGTTAGGAATCAAAATGTAAATATCTGGTATGCAGGATATCTGACATGCGACCCCTGTGAAAAAGTCATTCCCACCAAAGGGGTGTGGCCTCTAAGCTGAGAATACTGCTATAAGGCATGAAATGGGATGGCAAACATGTAGCATACCTTGGGGGTATAGGATGGATCATTTTAGTTAAGATACTGTTGAATCATATGAGATATGAAATTATTAATTTGTGAGGAGAAGAGCAGATATTTTAAATCTCCTAACTAGGCACAAAACCAGGGGATGGGGATACAGTTGAGATTTTTTTAGCAGGTGTGAGGCTTTGGGTTTGAGCCTCAGCAGCACATAAACCAGGTATGGTGGCGTATGTCTACAACATCAGTACTCTGGAGATGGAGACAGGAGGATCAGAAGTTCACAATTATTACATACTTAGTCATATATTGAGTTTCAGGCCATCCTRGACTACATAAGACCATCATCTCAAAAAGAAATCATTTGATATGGAGCTAGAGAAAAGCACAGCAATATCACTGTTGACTAGCCTGACTGATGGAGAAAGAATCCAGCTTTGCCTTTGAATCACAGATGTTGGCATGGAGCCTAGATGCTCAGTAAATGTGGACTAATGAATGAAAACACAAATAAAGGGACCCTAGAGGTAGGAATTTCATGAATCACATGAGGGAATCAAACTTTTACCTATTCTTCTGTCATCATCTTTAAGGCTTTCTGTTTCCCACGCTTATCTTTTCTTGGGGAGCCGGTAACTGATTATTATAGAGATGCTCTGTTGACTTGGAGGAATTTGTGGACAACTCTGGTTAAGGCTGTCTGGAGGTCTGGCACACTGCTGTGCCCTCATTCATTGTACCTTATCCAACATGCAGGTTATTTCTCTGTGGTGGTGAACTTCAAGCCACTGCTCCTGCTGATCCTTGCATAATTCCCCAGGATCCTTAACATATTTTCCTAGTAAATACTAATTCTAGGCATGGATGCTTCAGACTGATGAAGTCACAGAAATACCTGAATTTCTGAGTTATTATAGTTCAGGAGAGAAATTACAGGCAGGGTGCCAGCACTTGAGAGAAGCAATTTCAGGAGGTCGGAGTGCCTTTCGATATTGATGATAATTCTGAACCCAGGAATCAGTGCCTCCATGGTCAGTGTCAAGGGGATAGTTAAGGAAGAATTTTTATACATAAACATCTTAAATTGCCTGAGTCTGCTTCCTTAATGAAGAACCAATGGTATTAATGAACCAGTCTGAAAYCGCGCAGTCTTTTCTGACTCTTGGGAAGTTTCCATGTCCTCTAGAGATGGATGCTTTTTTGGAGGTTTAAGATGCTAATGAGAGACATTTCAAACAGAGTGTTCTGATAGAGGTCACAGAAGTAACCAGGGCTCAATGTGTTATGGTTTGAGTGTGAAGTGTTTTCCATAGGCTTGGGAATTTGAACTCTTGTGCTGCCCTCTTCCACCCAGTACTTTTGCTTGGAAAGGCTGTAGGATCTTTAGGAGGTAGAGTCTTTGGTAGAAGAAGCGAGTGGCTAGTGTGGGTCTTGCTGCTTTATAGCCTGGATCCACCTCCTCTAGCTTTCTGCTTACTGAGTGTGGATGCACTGTGACTGTGACTGTGACCATCAAGTCCTCTGTTCCTGCTACCATGCCTTCCCTACATCTTGCCTTCTCTTCACTCCCATGATGATTAGAATCATTCTGGAACTGTAAGCCTAAGTAACAAACCCTTTGTCCCTTTATTTGGTTTTTGTCAGAGCGTTTTATTATAGTACTGAGAGCGTAACTAATAAAACATGTATAATACATAATGGAATAAAACAACATGTTGTATATGAGATGAAAACTTTCCATGTATTTTCTTTATGAATTCTTGTAGCTTGGCTCTCTAGGCCTTTTTAGGTTAGACTCAAACATAACCATTACTTTCATTAATTGGAACTGGCCCAATAATTCAGAGATCAAGAACAATGAATATTTTTTAATGAGGATGATCACATTTGAAACCTGTAATTTACTATTCCTCTTCTTTATGATAATGAATATTCATTTTTATGAAATGCTTCTGGAGATGTGAAGACCTGTCTAGATAAAACTGCGCTCCACAATTTGCACTGTTCTCTCATCCATAAAATGAAAGAGGTAGACGGCAAGATTACTGTGTCCCTAGCTCTGACACCCTCAGGGCCTAAGGTTTCCTGCACCATGAATTTTCACTTCTAGGATTACTTTTAAGAAAAGATGTTCACAAGAAGGAAAACATGAGTTGACATAATGGCTGTATTGTTGGTTTCTTTTTCTTTTGGTTTTTCAAAACAGAGTTTCTCTGTATCGCCCTGGCTGTCCTGGAATTCACTCTGTAGACAAGACTGGCCTCGAACTCAGAAATCCACCTGCCTCTGTCTCCCAAGTGCTGGGATTAAAGGCATGTGCCACCACTACCCGACTTGGTTTCTTTTCTTGTTGGTGTGACAAAACACCTGACAGAAACAACTTAATGGAAGATTTATTTATTATGTATTTATTATTTATTGAGGGAAGGTTTCAAAGGGACTTGTCTATCATGGTGAAGAGGGCGTGGGGGAGTCTGTGGAAGAGGGAACATGAGGTGCCATCTGGTTCACAGAGTAACAGCCAGAGAAGAAAGAGAATAGAGGGCTAGAAGCCCTGAACTAGAGTGACCATGACCTTCAAAGGCCCTCTCTTAGCAGCCTATTTTCACAAACCAGACCTCACCTTTGAAACGCTCTATAACTTTCAAGGAAGTGTCAGAAGCTGTCGATAGAGTACTGAAAACATGAGCTGTAAGGGAGTTTTCAGACTCAGGCCACAATATACCCACCCTTTAAAAGCCAATGGAGCTGTAACTGTTTGATTGATGAAGTATGAGTAAGTGTATACCCTTATTAAGTGTGTGCTCTCTATTGTCCCTGATGCGATGGGTGGATAGTTGGCAATTGTGACTGCCCAGGAGCACTGATGCAGTTGGCAGATGTGGAAGGGAATACCAGGACGATCTCTGCCTGTCCATCCTCAAACTCTGCACCTCCATCCTCACCCTGCAGCTCCTTGATTGGCTCAGAAACAAAAGCACTGGGCTTCACTACCATCTGGATTCCAGAGTTGCTCCGTGCGATGCAAATCACTCAGTCACAAAACTTGGAGCCTATACGTGATCATCTGTTGTGACATTTTGAGTGTCCCAGACCTTCAGGGTAGTTACAGCAGAGGGATCAAAAATCTAGATGCAAAAGCATCTTAATGAACAGACATTCTTTTAAACTGAGTCTGTGCCTCTTTGGACTAGAACTCTGTTGTCAGCCTGTATGCCACAGATGGGTGAGAGGGTATGATACAATGCTTGAGGAAGCCACCTTGTATCCCTCTCCCACAGGGGCATTGGGTATTGGACTAGTGTGGGGAGAACGATGCTTATCACTCTGACCACATGATACTTTAGTCAAATCCTAGGAAAAATTGGACTTGAACTATGTAGAGAGATGTACTGAAAAGCTTGCCAACTGGTTTTTCCTGAAAATTGATCAATTATCAAGCTGTTAAGAGTGGCATTTTAAATTAGGAGGACAAGGGCAAATATTCTGCTGTCCAGATATTGATTTCATTTTAAATGGCAAAGCCTAAAAATTAAATGAGAGATGATATACAGTTCAATTGAAGCTTAAACCCAAGTATCTCAGTGGACAGAAATAATGTAGACTATTTTCAGTTTTGGAGACTTGGTTGTAAGTAAGCTGGAGATAATGTATAGCTAGGAAGTCTTGGCAAGTTTGCCTAAGTGAGCAAACATGTGCATGCATTTTAATGTGATTGAAAGTAAGCACAAACATTCACAAGATGGGAAAAATACAACAGATGTGACTGATAATCATGCTTCCCTTTTCTTGTTGAAAAAAGAAAAACAATTGCATAAGATTAAACAGAATCAAAATCTCTGTCTTGCTTTTATAAAGGAGAAGAATGCAATTATTTATAAAGATGATAAAGATATCCACGTCGAAGTGTAGTCAAACATGACAGCCATTAAATGCTTGGATGGAAGATGACTGTTAATTACACAGAATATTAGATACAGTTGGATTGAGAAGGATTATTGTCCAAGTCAACACAATTATTATCAAGGCATGATTCATACTGTACTGGTGAATGTAATCCAATTGTATATTTTCCACTACACACAGAACATAGGTTTAGACTTTCCTGACTGGGCCCAGGATCAGCAACCGTGTCTCTTTGAAAGGCATGTTCTAGTGGCTCCTGAAGCTTAAGGATCATGAGCTGTCAGACAGGTCACAGATGCTTAAGAACTGTTCCCAGGAGCTCCCCAAGTTAAAGCACAGACTGTGTAGAGGCAAACAATAGAAGGAAAGCAAGGGTAGATAGGATTTGGGAGTGGCATCAGGATTGAGTCTTGGGCTTAGTGGTGTGTGTCTTCTTTCTTAGAAATGACTGGCAAGACATCTGGGGGGCGGGGAAACCAGAAAAAGGGAAATGAAATGTAAATAAAGAATATTTCCAATTTAAAAAAAAAAAAGAAATGACTGGCAAGAACGAAACACAGCTCTGGAAGCTCTGGATGTTATGGGGTACTGAATGGTAAGAGACCACAAAGTAGTTACTATCAGGACATTATCAGTCAGTACCAGGCACTGTACATGTACCTTGTTTAGTGGCTGCTTTCTTCTGTTCCCTTCCCAGGCATTGAGAGGTTAGAAACCTTAGTCAAGATTGCATGGTTTGAACATGACCTTATGGTGGTTCACTGTGTGAGCGACTTTTCCCTTTCTGTGGTGAAATAAACACCCAACAAAAGCAATGTCAGGAATGGAATAGATGCTCTCTTTCAGCTCACAGATTGCGGATACAGTCGGTCATGGGGAAGGGGAGGCATGGTGGCAGGGGCATGAGGCATCTGGTCACATGGCATCTATGGTCAGAAAGCAGAGAGACATGGATGCTGTTGCTCCGCTAGTTGTCTCCTCTTTATTAGTCAGGGACCCATTTTACTGAGCAGTGCTACCCATATTCAGGGTAGCCCTCCCTTTTTCAGTTAACCCAATTCCCTTCTCAAGACACCTCTTCAGAGTCAGGTATAGAGGTGTCCCCTCTCGGCTATTTTAGATCCTGTACTCATTGCTGTCCTTACACTTACCATCTGAACTGGTCTGTGACTGAAGAGTTTCCTTGGTTTCTGGCCTTTCATTGCTAGATCCAGATATCCCTAAACAAACTAGGATGGGATTTATCACCCTTAAAATGCAAGAGGAAAATGTCAGAGCTGGAGATGTACAACRCTGTGCTAGGTACTGCCCTCCTAAGTCAGAAAAGTCATGGTGCAAAGACAGAGAGGGTCTTTGTCTAAGGCTCAGCTATAGTCATTCAACACATAGAAAGGCTACATTACTATAGATCAGAACAGAAAACCAAGATGGCAGCTTAGAAATAGTCAACATCCTTAGTCATCAGGGAAATGCAAATCAAAATGACTGTGAGATTTCATCTTATACCAGTCAGAATGATAAGTCCAAACACTCAAGTGACTCAAAATCACATGCTAGTGAGGATGTAGAGCAAGGGAAACACTCCTCCATTGCTGGTGGAGGTGCAAACTGGTACAATTTCTTTGGAAATCAATTTGGCAGTTTCTCAAAAATTGGGAGTTGTTCTACCGTAAGACCCAGCTATACCACTCTCGGGCATACACCCCCAAAAATGCATCACCCTACCACCAGGATACTTGTTCATCTATGTTCACAGCAGCTTTAGTTATAATAGCCAGAAACTAGAAACAACCTAGCTGTTCCCTCAGCTGAAGAATAGATAAAGAAAGTTTACACAATGGAACACTACTCAGCTATTAAAAACAAAGGCGTCATGAAATTTTCAGGCAAATGGATGGAATTGGAAAATATTATCCTGAGTAAGGAACTCAAACCCATCAAGTACAAAAGTGCACATTAGCCATAAGGGACAGGATAACCATGCTGCAATCCACAGACCCAAAGAAACCAGTTAATAAGGAGGTCCCGAGGGAGGATATGAGAATCTCACTCTGAAGAGGAAACAAAATAGTCATTGGTGGGGCATGAGGAGGGTAACTGGGATGATGATCAGGTGTTGGGTAGGCGTGTGGGAGAAGGCTGGGAATGAGAATGACAGTAGATAGGGGACATCTCTGGGAGTATCTAGAGACCTGGGATGGGGGAGGTTCCTGGGACTCTATGGGGGGGGGTGACCCTAGGTGAGACTCCTATCAGCAGGGGATATGCAGATTGAAGTGGCCACCTCTTATAGCCAGATAGGACTTCCAGTGGGGGCAGTGGGGCATCAACTCACCCACAAAACCTTTAACCCAAAATGTGCCTTGCCTATAAGATGCACAGGGATAAAGATGGAGCAGAGATGGAGGGCCTGCCAATGACTGGCCCAACTTGAAACACAATCCCCTTGTAAGAGAGCCATGACATGATTAATGACACTTTGCTATGCTCACGGACAGGAGCCTTGCATAACTGTTTCCTGAAAGCAGATGTAGAGACCCACAGCCAAACATCAGGTGGTGCTCAGAGAATCTTGTAGAGTAGTGGGAGATAGAACTGAGTGACCTGGAGGGGACAAAGACACCAAAGAAAGCCTAAAGAGTCAACTAATCTGGGTCCATGGGGGCTCAGAGAGACAGAGCCATCAACCAAAGAACATTCAGGGGCTGGACCTAGTCTCCCTACACATTTGTAACATGTGCAGCCTTCATGTGGGTCCCCTAACAACTGGAGAAGGAGCTGTTTCTGACTCAATTGCCTGGCATTGGATCCTTTCCCCTAACTGGACTACCTGGAGGGGCTTCAGTGGAAGTGGATGAGCTAGGCCTATAGCAACATGATGCCCCAGGGTGGGGTGGTAGCCAGGGGTGCTTCCCTTTCTCTGAGGAGTATGGGAGGGAGTAATGGGGGAGGAGGAATTTGTAAGTGTGGGACTTGGAGGAGAGGAGGAATGGGGAGGGGTACGATCTGGATGCAAAGTGAATACACAAATAAATACATTTTTTTCGAGCAATACTACAGAGCAATAGTGTTAAAACCTGCATGGTATTGGTACAGTGACAGGCAGGTGGATCAATGGAATAGGATTGAAGACCCAGAAATGAACCCACACACCTATGGCCACTTGATCTTC